>JAODUH010022377.1:0-25005 GCA_027564835.1 Typhlichthys subterraneus
TATTCCAAAGGAAATAATAGCACATTTCTCAAATAATAGTTCTGAAATATCAGAGAGAAGCAGACAGAACTACAAAAAGTATTTCAAGTAACAATCAGTAACATCATTATTAAAGTTACTTGCCACTGTAAATGTATAGCTGTCGTGTTTACTTTGCTAGTTTATTTGTGCTATTACAGAGGCTACTTCAACCACAAACAGGAAATAATGGTAATATCAAAAGGAGGGGATCTGGAAATGACAGTTCTCTCAAAGCAGATATGTGAGATAAGATTAAAAATGTTTTTATTGTGTAGGCTTACAGATGTGCCTCAAAATGATTATCACAGATTGAAATATGTATTTATTAAGCATTATATATTTCCTGTCATCAGATCAATGTGACAGTTGTCCATTTGAAGTAGGCCTATTTGTGACAGTTATTCTTTGACTGTTTGCTGGTATGAATCTGGAATGAGAGAACTGAGGAGGGTATTCAGAAGATGGCATGCTAGTGTCAATCCACATATTGCCAGCCACACTGTTTAAAGACATTGCTGAACCTTCAGTGGGGCTTCAGGTAGCTCACAGTGTCTTGTCTCTATGATCTCAATGCACCACTACACTACAGTGCTCCAGTAAAACAGCAAACTAAACTTCATCCTAGAACACCATAGAAACACCTTGAAACTACCAAAAACACCATAGCAACACTACATTGATAGCCGTATGTGAAGTTTTCATTCAAGTCCTTGAAGACACTTATTTGCAGTAATAATAAAAATGTTTGAAGTTGCTCAAGTAATAGTTTACTTTACAACTACTACTATAACTACAAATGCAACAAATATCTTCTCATCTTCTCGCATTTCGCTATCTTACCATGTGTGTGTTGAAAAAATGATCTCAAACTTCTACATAACCCTGGCTCCATAAATAGTAGTAAACACAGTGGGGAACACTAAACAAAGCCGTAGCACTATACGCTTTGCTTAACAATGCATTTTGACGTGTGATGCGGAGGGCCGTGGAGCGATACTGTTTTGATCGGCTCGGTTAGCAATAATTACTGACCCTGGCATGGTTTGAAAAAATATAAAATATGTTTTTGAATGTTTGGTTTATGTGGGAAGAAGAATATCATTTAATATTGTTGAATAGCACTACACCTTAAACCACTTAGCATGGCTGTAATGAACATACTGTAAACAAGCAGTTTACCCTTTACTGCTTGGCACTTACAATACTTAGAATGTCTCTCTACCGTTTAGCTTTGCAGTCACCTGCCCAGTATTTCACAATATTGTGTTTGAGAAAGCATCAATCAGCTTTCTATTGCCTGCAGCAGGACAGCCGGAAGCATTTCATGTGTGAACCCTACCAAAACGTATTCATCCATCAAAATCATTCAGGCTAAAAAGAGCAATCACCAAAAGACATTTTTGTATGGATTTTTCAAGTGGAAGGAAACTAGCTAATGAATCTAAACGGCTTACAATTAGAGCTGCTGTACTTACATGGCGGAGTCTATAGTGGAGAGGCAGTGGCAACAGAGGGGGGGAGAACCTTCCCTAGCAAGTTGTGCCATACATGGCCGGATGAACCCAGCGCCTGGGCAAACAACCGTAATCCCCCCCTTCTTCCTCCCTCAGACGGATACAGTAATAACAACAGTGGGGCAGTCAATGAAGTGAAATTAGAGACGTTTGATTGGCCAATCTATACAGTATAAATCACAGTGCCCATTGGCACATTGGCCCCTCAAAGACCAAAGAGCTCCAAAGAGAAAGGGCATGGTCTATTTTCTGGCACTGTTGCTTGGGGTATACTGACTGAGTTGGAAGCAGACGGTGGCAAAACGCTCACCTGCGTTTAGCAACCCACACATAGAACCTAACTACAGTAAATTCAATCTATCTAGGTTAGGTGAAGTGGCAGTGGATCATGCCTATGAATAGATATTTGTTTATTCAGGCGCAGTGCCCTGATCGTGTCTCACTAAACTCTGAATTGCAAGCCCCTTGGTGAAAATAAAATGTGGATTTGACGGCAAAATTATTACTCGCTGTCGCACGGTAAACTCTTCCACACGCCTTAATATATAGAAGACGTCTACTGAGGACTTTTAGCGCCAACAGAGAGAACTGAGGCACTCTGTTTTCTTCACTATCTTATTATGCTCCTACTCTATTAGTTCTGGGCCATTTCTAACTGACATGCCGCAAATATACTGTTGACGATTGTACTATAGATTATTAGTGATGCGCATAAAGTTAGAACAAACACAGTCTGTGCTTGTTATAATTTTATGTGCATCACTTATAATCCATAATTGAGCCTCTATAATATAGTCGACATCATTACTCAAGTGGTGAATTCCATTTAGTCTGTGTAGGCTGCTCCTTTAGGGGAGCCAGCTTCATAATCCAGCTTGTTTGGAAAGGCAACTGTGGGAGCGGCTTCATTTGGTGTCCATCTACATCAGTGGGCTTGTATCTCCCCTCCCTCGGTTTGAGGTTTACGCCCCCTTTTCCATGGCATCAGGTGCATTAGTATTTACTTATAGTCTCTAGAGTCTAGTGTTTCTGCTTGGTTTTATAATCACTGCAGCAACTCGGCCTCTGACACTTGCTTCTCAGAAAGTCTCGCTAGCACTTCCTGTAATCCTCCCACCCTCCCCCATTCTCCCACTAATGTTTTCCATTGGCTTTAATATTTCAATCCACTTCATGTTGAACATGAAGAGTGTATCTATTGATGTGGCAGATAAGTGGGTTGAACATTCATACCTCTCTTTTACAGATGACTAAAAACGCCTTTTGATCAGAGCCACGATGCTACTGCCCAGCACTTACAACCTGCTGATCTGAGATCAGTGGGACTGAGACAGGCCCATATACAGGCACGGTTTTGCACTTACCCTTCTGTGACTCTGGACTAGCCTCTCCAGCTGCTGGTATTGACGTTTGCTGCCCGAGGTCCAATCAAGGTTAAAGGAAAACATTACACTGAATATGAGCTTGGAGTTCACTTTGGAAGATACCTCTTGAAAAAACAAACAAAGTTAATGATATCTTTGATTTTGTGGGGTAAATAATATTGTTCCTAATTCAAATCACTTTTATATCTTTTGGTTTGACATGTCCTTTTCATTAAAGGCTGGGTTATTCTTGACACAAATGCCTCTTCCTTCAATGCCATATAGTGTGCTCAGAAGCTCCGCCCCACACAATGGAAACATATTGCGAAGCCTATGGGCATTGTTGTTGTGAGCGGTGTTCACAAAAAACACTTTGTGCCAGGGCTGTGTAGAAGTACCATATTGTTTTTTCAGCATGCACAGAGAACGATAAGATATTGAATGAGAGGTGATATTTGGTGAATTTGACAAAAAGTGTATTAGCTTACACAGAATACATACACATGTTCATAAAGGTCAATCAGGTGATCACATATATCTTACTTATATAGCTGCTTTACTGTACTGTATGTAAGGTTTTAGCTTTAAACTCAGTTTGAAACAACAGATGCTCTGTTTCACAAGAGTATCAATTAGATAATATAGGCTGAAGCATTGTTGATGTGACGTAGATACACGTCTAGATTAATCCAAAACCTTTACAGTTTTCTCAGGTGCCATGAGTCACCTTCCTTTTGCATCACATACTTTGTCTGGAATCCATCCCAGACTTTCTGCTACTGTGCAAACTAAACAGCGTCTTAATGAATTCATATCCCATCCAAAACTGCGCCATCAAGCCATACTACTGGGGTTTTCCCTGGGTCACTGCACATAATAGACTTGGCAGCTTGTCTTCTTTGTCTCTCTGGCTTCATCATGATGTGTTGGGGCTCTGAGACTGGAACAAGTGTTTTATTTAATCCAGTTCTAACAAAAGAGGAGTGGTGGGTGGGTGGGGGGGGTGTTGTACTGTAGCTTAATGACCACATGCTGTAGCATTAATGACTTCATTGCTTTATCTGAGCCGATAGCCAGAGGCACTGCATCGCCAAAGCTGGATTAGAAATGAACAAGCGACAGTCATCACGTTGCCAGCTTCAACTATGAATGAAGGATGGCCGGCACACAACTGGACTGTGTTGTTAGATCATTTTGCTCCCTGCTTCGGATACAGACGTGATTCGCCTCGGTGCTTTCGATATTCCCTTTGGAGAGACGAGGGCAGCAGTCGCACACAGTGATGCATGTTTATAACCTCTGACCGCGGCATATTCACATGCTGGAGCTGCGAACACAGCCATGTGCAGCCCATTGCTTTCTGCGTGAACCATACAGCAACAGACACTGCTTCCATAAGGTCAGGCATGAATGATTAAAGGGCTATTGGTTTTTGTTTTTTGAAAAGAGGCCATATTACAAGATCATAAAAACATGTTAATATGCCACTTGTGAAAATGACAGATGGTCTGGATGTATTTTTACACATTTCTCCCCATTGGTGTTTTCACCTTTCCTTCTCTTGCCCACAACACCTGAAAAATATATGTGATGATGGAGCACTATTATTACCATGTACTGTATACTGTGAAACCACAGGATTTTGTCAGCAGGCATCTAAAATTCAAAATGACCCCATGATGAGTCAGGTTTCCTATAAATGGGCTGCGTGCCCTTTACTTTGTTGAATGAAAAGACATAAAAGTATGTCCTAAGTACCAATCCCTCTTATCTTAAGATCCCCTTAGACCCGCAGAAACGCGTGAATGTCTTCACAGCACACAGTCTAAACCCTGCCTCGGGTCTGTGGAAAATCCAAACCCAATATTTAATTCACTTCATTAAGTCTATTACCCAAGAGAATTTTAAGCAGAAAAGCAGTCCACGTGTGCAAGAGTATACAGCTGTCTAAGTATACCTATTGTATTCAAACTGACGTACATATCCAGTGCAAGCCTTCCCTTGTTTTTGAGGTTTGTCGATTAGACCGAATTTATAGAACATAGATGCGGTCTCCAAACACAACCACAAGAGTGTCTGTCTGTCTGACCTACATTTTAACCCACTTCCCCTGCTCGAAAACACACATAACACACTCTAAACCACTATGCCACTAGAGAAGATGCCCATAATCATAGGATAGTCAATATAACGTGACACTCAAGAGTTCTGTCTAGGCTCTTGGGATTTTAATTAGACAAAAACTGATTAGAACTAATTAGGCTCGATTAAAAACAAATTGGATAAAGTAAGAATTATGCATTATAGACTATTTTTAAATGGAAACAAAACTTCCACAGATTTCCGAGGAGATTAGGAATCGCAGGCTGGTGCCAAAATCTCTGTAGGACATGGTTACATGCAAGAATTTAATTAATTTAAGTGGAGAGGAATTAGGACAAATGAACGCAATCAATGGTAAGACTTTACAGTGGCTCTATGCATGTCTATTAACCTTTTGAAATAGGTTTGCAAGTGCACAAATGTGCTGTGTCAGTTGTACTGTGTAAGTATTTGTCTGAAACATGCTTACATGATCAGACTCTAAATATTATTATTTGTGAATTAGATAGAAGTTACATCGACAAAGCTTTATGTAAAGTGAATTTAAGGCTAGACTGAGATGAACATTTCAAATAAAGAAAAGAAAAGTATACTGCTGACAGTACATCTGCATACTGTAAAACACAACTGACATTTGTGATGGTCAATCAGCTACTAAAATGGTAAAAACTGGTAATTATGTGCAGATGTGGTTTTCTAACCAATTCTGAATTATTTAGTAGTTTCAATAAAATCTAGATTGTAGGGCAGTGTTGCCAATTTAGCAACTTTACCACTAGGTTTAGCGACTTTTCAGACCCTCTTATCGACTTTATTTCTAAAAAGCGACTAGCGACAAATTTAGCGACTTATTCAGACCAGGGAAAAGACGAGAAATATAGATTTTTGTAATGTATTCTCATATTCTGCTTAGAGTAACAATCACAATCCAGCAGCACCTGAATCTCTCCCTCTCCTCTTGTGCCGTGTTCAGACAGTCAGTAACTTGTGCTGGTGGGGCCGGCAGGACGATTCAAATTAATACGCGATGCCACCGTCAATATGCAAATGAGCGCTTGACGTCATCTGACGTCTTCTAGCGACTTTTGGAGCTGGTGCTAGCTACTTTCACTGGACAAGAGTTGTAAAACCCAATATGTTGTTTAAAAAAGATCATCTACATTATATATTATTGTATAGTATGTAGGCTATGAAATGCTGTTTTAAGAGTTTTTGAAGTGAGAAAATATATACGTTTTAACTTCAATTTTGTGGTTGATTTATCAAGATGGAGTCTAGTTTAAATTTGCTACAATGATTTTGTAGATGTAAGGTCCCGCTAACAGACCGGGACAGCCATGATACTTGGCAGCTATCAAGCGTTCTTTTTTTGTATGCTAAAGTCTCACAGCCTGGGCTGATTGTCCACTTACACAGAAATACACACAACAATGACCCCATCTTTTTGACCAATGAAAGAAACTCTACTTTGTTCAAATTCAATCATCAATCATTAAGCAATTAACCAGAGGGTTTATGATAGAGTTGTCATCGATCCTACTGTTTTCTCCTACTGAAAAACAGAAGAGAATGTAATTATTTCTATCTATCTGCAGTTAGTCAAGTCAATTTTATTTATATAACCTTAATCACATAACAGTCTCAAAAGGCTGCACAGAAAAGAAATGACATCTCCAATACCGTATCCGCCAGTCAGGCAAGGAAAATCTCAGCAGAAATAAATGGAATAAACCTTGGGAGGGGACCACAAACAGAATAGCCCAACCCTTCCTGAACAGCTAAGACTACAGTGAAGAAGACAACAATGTACTGTGTGTTTGAGTCGAGGTTGCTTGTGCTGCAGTCTAACCTCAACTCAACAAATGTATGTGTTCACAGCATGTCGGTTAGTAACACATTAAAATATATATACTTAGATGTATACTGTATATCTACCTAGTGCACCCACATGCACACATTCAAAGTTACGTTGGTCATTGATATTTTACCAGCCCTTCTTAGGTACTGTACATCTTTTTTTTTTTTAAATGTGCTATTCTGGTTTCCTAAAGTCTTTAAAAATGTCTGCCTCCTTGGGAACCAGAGCTCTAAAATGTGCACTGGATGTGGTCCAGGAAAACCGTTTTCATTTCTCAACATTTCTCAAATTCCATATCGTTGTTCTTGGATGGGGGCCCGTCGTGCGATGGTGATGTGCATGCACACGCGCTTGATAATGAGGCATTCCATTAGATGGCTACCAGAAAGGTGTGCTTTAAAAAGTGTATAAGGGTGGTGGCAGGAGAGCCCTAAATGGAACATGACAAGACTGTTAGATCTCCACTTGTTCTCTCCAGCCGGACTGCGGTTTGATTGGAGCGCTGGGATTAATTTCTCTGCAGTTTTAGGGTGCCTGCTTCTGTGGGTGTGCAAATGTTTAACTGGAATATTTTAAAAATATTTCCCGACAGTCCCTAGGCTGGTGAATTTGCACAGGGAGGATTGCTAATTGAGTCTAATTAGAAGGCTATCTGTGAAGGACAGTTGGATGAGCTGTATATCTCATGTTGTGCATGGAACTGTGCATGGCATCCCAGTCAAATGGCTCTTCACTAGACTGAAACATCTTTTTCAACATAACTTGTATATCAATATACTGTATGCGTCTATAGTGTATACATGTGTATACTGTATTGATGTTATCTTGAACCTAGTCTCAGCCTCTTCCTTTCTTTAGCACAATGTCACATAAGCAACTCGTGCTGAACATTTGATATGTAGTTTCCTGTATGCATGTCAGCATTATCAGGAAGTGGGGTATACTGTAGATTTTCCTTGGTTGGTATTATCACTCAGATTATACATACGTTTGAAGTGCAGTGCTTTAATTACTATTGTCTGTCTTTCCATTTCTTTATTTAGCGATAACCATATTTATTTGCAGTACCATCTTTTAATAAGACCTTTCACGGCCATGTGTGATGTTACATTTCTCAATGTAGTCCAATTTGGTCAATAATGTAGTTGCCCATGTCAACCTTAAATACCTCTCCTGTCAAGTAGATGGGTCTTGACGCAATTAGCCAGCACTGTGTCCCAGACTTTGCGCAATGACTAGCTCTGCGAGACAACTTGGGACCTATCATGACACAACACCTGCAGGCTCTGTATACTGCTAATCAGGGACGGAAGTTGTGACCATTAAATACCGAAATAATGTTAGTGTAATAACCATTGTTTAGTTCACTGTTCTTTGTAGGCAAAGAACAGTGAACTAAACAAGGAGCGTTTGACAGCAACAGAGATGATTCCCGAATGTTTAAGTGTTTAGTCTGACACCCCATCCCCCACTTGCTTGCTAAGCTCTTTTCCTTCCCGCTCGCTTGTGTATTTCTATGCAGTTATCGACCTTTCTAATAGCCGGGACATCCTATTGAACTGTTATAGTATAGACTAAATGGGTAGGTGCTACTGTACACATGCCAATACAACACCTCATTATTTGTTAACAAAGGTACAACTGCAATTCTTTTCCAGCATTCTAACACTACGCACTTTATTAGGTGTGTTGCATTACGGGTGACATTTAAGTCTCATAAGGCCTGTGGAAAAAGTGTATATTAAAGCCCGCTAATGATGATAAAACTTAATCGATAAACAGTGATATTTCTTTGAATTTGTTTTCAAATGGCCATTGCTACTGGCCATTTTGTGGAGCATGGCTGTGTTCCTGGTTCCATATTAGAATTTGTGTTGTTAGAAATTGCTATGATATTTTGAACCCATTTTTTATACTTCTGCTACAAAACATAGTTGTTTTGCATACACATTAAAAATACATTACCATATGCTTGTTAAATTACACTCGCATTTGCTGATCAAATCACATGTGGTTCCTGCTGATACAGTTCCCATAACTCTGGTCAGCAACAGCACCAGAAGGTTTCAGGCCTTTTGTGAAGCTTATTCAATGTGTGAGGCCAGCCAGCCTTTCTGTATGAGATGAGAAATGCATGCCTCTGGTCCTTAAAGGGAAATGTAAGACACACACTAATGGATTATAATGAGCTTAATTGTCTCCAGGACAAGCGATAAGTCTCTGAAAGCGCTGAGGCATATCTTAAGCTTCCAAATTCACCCATATTTAACAATAGCCAAAGAAACAGAGAAAGAGTCAAAAGATTAGAGTGACTTGAACAAAAGTAGTCTAACAAAGACAAGTAAACTGATATGAGCATATGTAACAAATTTGATTTTTAATTGCTTTCTGATGACAACTGTTTATTAATGTGCTGTAGAACATGTGATGCCCTTCACATCAACCAACAGATCACCTTGTGATTTATACAGATAATTTAATAACAATGATGTCTGAGAATTTCCTCTTTAGGTATTCCATATGCATGCCATTTAGGGATTTTTAGAATGACATATTTACAGGTTTAGTAAAACCTTTGGCATTTTGCTGAGGCATTTTAATATTTGAGTCACGGGATATGCTTTGAATGCCATTACGAGGTTCAGAGAAAAATATCAACAATCTAATTTATGTCCTGGAACTATTACCTGACTTGACATCTCACCATTTATTTGATATATTTGGAGTTTATGAATATAATGATTTTGTGCTTTATATGAAGAAATCAATTCAAGTTATACGAAAGGCTTGCAAGCAAATTGTGTATTAAAAGAACACTCCAAGAATGTAAATGGCCCTTGTGATTGAAACCAATATTACCAAAATGTTGTCTAGCTTTGAGTGCCTCTCTGACACATTTAATCCACTCTGCTTTATATCCCTTCCTTCCTCTATAGCAGTGGTTTTCTTACCGTGGGTCGGGACCCACAGGTGGGTCACTGAGTGGGAGTGAGTGGGTCGTGGAAATTGCGGCCATTGAATGATTGAAGAATATCAATGAAAGGCTTCTACGTTTTACTATCGTGTTGATCCACTCATTGGTCGTGAGTAAGGTTGAGGCAAAATAGCCTACTTGTTCCTGATTGGATGACATCATGCGTGCACGCCTTAGATTCTGGAGCGCTTTGCTCCAGAATATTTGGCACACACACAGGTATAGCATCAGCTACCCATTAGCACACACACAGGTATAACATTAGCTTAAATGGATAGGTCTCTGAAAATTGTCTTACCGGTACTTGGTGGGTCTCTAAATAGATTAGTCCTCTGTGGGTCCTGGCACAAAAACGTTTGGGAAACGCTGCTCTATAGCATATGACTCAAATACAATCAGTTACAGTTGCTGATCAGGAAACCTGTGGCTCTGATGTATAAGGTCAGTGAGTATGTATGTATGTATGTATGTATGTAAATCAGGGCCAGACCCTGATTTACAGTAAATATGCACAGCGTGTCACCATGACTACAACAACTTGACTGTGTTTAAACACGTTGTGTGGTAGGTCACTGAACAAAAAGTTAAAATTGAAAACACTTTGTCAGAGAATATGTGCCTTTCATTTGCTGTCTCAGCTATATAGCAATAGGTAGGCAAAAGCTGCATCAAATACAATATGTAGATGTAATATGTAGATGTTCAGTATCTAATAGTCTAAAAGTGTTTCTTATTGTTATCTTTATTATTTTCTTTACAGCCCCACTAGAACATTTGTGCACTTCAGACATCAATGTCTAGACTAAATCCAGTCAGTAGATGAGAATGACATACTGTATAGGCCTACTGTACACCTTTTTCCCACAAGCTATGTTCATATTATTACACACACACACACACACCCCTGTCATAAGGTGCTTTGACAGTATCAAGCTTTTGAGTGGGCAAACACAATGTGCTATTCTGATCTAATTAATGCACCAATTAAGAAGAAGGAAAACTGGCTTCCCTAGGGTTGCTGTGCCCAGGCACGGCTAATTAAATAGGAAACATGAGCGATATGCTTTCTAATCATATATGACGGATAGTTCCATGGGTGGACATGGCTCGTAGAGGTAGATTAATCCTGCACACACACACACACAGATGCACGCAAGCACGCACGCACACACACACAAACATAGTGAGTTGACTTTGAATTAGCCATATGCTTGGCAGGTTTCTATAGCATAAGCACAAAGCAAAGATGGAAAATCACAAAATAAAAAGACTTGCATTTGTGAATACTACTGTATATTGCCATTAGTAATAAAAATTACATTTAAGGAATATTCAAGTATACATATCACTGTGATTTTATAAACATTTGGAAACCTGTTTATTGTATTTAAAAAATTAAAAAAAACATACACAGAGGTGTGTTCATAATAGGCAAGCTGAGGTGAGCATTTGTGGCGTGCGCTTTTACTTTAAACCTCCCCCTTCCCCCCCACACTCTTCGAGTGAAGCTTATGTGTGACTTTATTATACACGACTGGATCGCCAAGCCTCTAGGCTATCAATTTAATCTAACAATCATTGCCCAAATGAAACCAGCGATCTTATTCATTATCATTATCTTATACACCGTCTGAAAGAGGAGACTCGGTTGATTCTAACAGTAACCTCTGTTTGCAAAACGCAGCATGCCTGCCTGAACAGGCTTATGAAGTTTGCCGATACTAATTCAGTTTTTTGAATTAGAAACAACACTCTTTGTCTTACCTTTGTTGAGTTCGTTTAGAAAGTTTGACTTGGATCAAATCAAAACTCTTGAAAACGTTAATCCAGTAGCAACAAGCATTACGAAAAGGTAATTCTGGTCGGCCATTTCTTGAATCTGCGTTCAACGCTGATATCTATGGGATATGTAGTTCTATGAGATGTCATTGGCATAACAGAGAGACATGCAGTCTGTGAAAGATTACACAACATCTAAAACTACATTTCTCTTGTTCTTTGGAGTCATATCTTTTCACAGAGGGGTCACATGTCAAACTCGACCATTCAGAGCTCGAGAAAACCATGCGTTCACCTTATATTTTGGGAGTTGCGTCATTGGGCTCGCTGCAAAGAGGTATGAAATGGAAATTCTTAATGAGATAGAATATTTCAGTCCTGTCCTGCCCTGCCGGTTTGGCAGCTTTCTGCCCAGCCCTGTTCCATCTGTTGGATTCTGTCCCGTCTGTTTGATCCAAGGACCTCATACCCCTGCCCGACCCTGGCTCTATCCTTTGCTTCCGGGCGAGACCCTCACCCGTTGGCCTCCCAGTCACGCATCAACCTTGCCTGTGCTTTTGTTTGTGTGCTTTAAATAAAGCTGCTGTGCTTCGACCATCTTGGTGTGTCCTTCCGTCTACAGCTCGTGGGTTCCCAGCCTACTCACCGTGACACAGACAGCATGAGTATTGCACAGGTGTGCCTTAGACCGGCCACAATAAAAGGCCACTCGAAAATTTGTCATATATAAAGCGAGAGAGAGAGGGGCTATCAACAAAATCATATATTCTCACAGATCATTTGACTTGCTGATAGAGGAGGGATGTCTATGACATTTCATTACACATCATTTACTGTACCTTTGTTTTTCAGATTGATTAAGTGTTGATAACTGTGACTGCTCACAATGGGTTGACTTTATTGATTTGAAAAAGTTGAATTCCCTGAATCCTCAGAAAATGCAACATGTACTGTAACTAAATACATTACATAAACTAAAAGCACAATGCAAATACTGCATTAGCATCATGTCCTATCACTTATGCAGTTGCAATCATACTATAAACATGCTGTTTTGAATGTAAAGTCAACACCATTAGCAATATCTGATCATGTTTATTGAGGAATTCACTTGATAAAGTCTTGTGATCCCTGCATGACGTGTAATTAAATTCCACAGCAACAGCCGAAAGGGGAATAAATGAATTATCAATGCAAAAAATCAGGAATCACCAGAGCAATCCATTACATTGCCTAGACAATCTAATTAAAATGCTGTACTTGAAGTTAAGCATTATACATTAGCATTACAAAGGGACATTGTTATATGACTTTTCTTTTTCATGTTGTCTTGTTCTGTATGTGGCTGATAGGTTGGAATTTGAACTATGCCAGCTGTCTGATCATTTTAAAGAGATACTGAACTTTTATTAAACCCTCAACTCTTTAGCTTCCTTATCCTCATTCCTTAGATGTAAGTCCTCACACTGACATTAGCCATGAATAAATCCCTTGTACATGCTATGTACAAGGGATGGAATAGAATATATAGGGTTGACATGTGTGAACATGTACTGTAAACATGCTTTCCCCATTACTTATCACCCTTAATTGTGTTAAATAATGTTTTAAAGTTTTTGTGTTTAATAATTTATAAAATGACTACTGATATACTCAGAAGACAATCTAAAATATTTAAATATTTATTTGTTTATTTTCTGAGGGGCATGGATTGGAATGTCCCTGACTTCCCCCCTGTTATAGCTTTCTGTATATGACCTCTGCTAATCATAGCAGGTATTGTATTCAAAATATTTAAACTTTAAATACATTTTTACAAATTATTTTCATAGCAGGTATTGTATTCAAAATATTTAAACTTTAAATACATTTTTACAAATTATTTAAATTTTTTTCAGGGTTAATGATATACTGAATATGCTGAAATCTCCACTTTTGCACACCTACTGTACATGGTTGATTGCAATAGCTTGGGATTTTATGGTCAATTTATGATGGCTCCATCTAGTGGAGGATCAACGTTTCTAATGTACTGTACAGGGACATCATAGCGATTTGAGACAGGTGGAGATGTCAGCAGAGCAGATACAATTGCAATCATATTCAATTCTGAACACACATCAATATACACCTCACTGTTGGAATACAATTGTGATTGACAAATAATTGTTTTCTCTCTCCCGCCCCACCCCCCCACCCCAATGTATCTGTCAATCTCTTCTTCATTACTATTCCTGTTGGCACTCTGTGTTTCTCTGCAAATTACCAAGTCAATTTAGACTCACTTAATAAAAGCCCAAGCTTCTTTAAAACGCAAATATGGAGAAAAGAAGGGAGGGGGGATGTTTGTCCTTGGCCCTTACCCTCTGTGTTTAGCATTGATACGTCACATGAGCCGTATCTGGAAGGGACTTATGCTAACCAGGTCAAGGCATGGAGAATGTGTTTTCAGAGCGTTGCTCTGATGATCCCACCAGGACCTGAGCATGTTTAGTTGACAGTTAATCCTTCACCTATAACCCACACACAGTAGCGTTGCACTACAGCTTTGAAAGCATGACATATATTCTACTGTAACATGTTAACATTTCTAGGGGACCAATAAGGGTACAACAAACACACAAATGAAGAGGCTGTACAAAGTGTATGCCATATAGATAAGATTGAACTGGAAATTATTTTAGTCCTACATTATGATACTGAATGGGTAAATAGCCTACTCAGAGCAATGTTGTCCTGGTTTTGTTAAACAGACTTTAGAACTATGACTTCAGTTATATTTTGCAGATATATGTAGTTACATATACAATGTCCAGACATCTTTGGACATTTCTGGTTATTTCTGGTCATTTGAGTTATTTATTATAATATATACTTTTTGTTAAATGGTTTAACGATTTAATGCCCCTACAATCTTCGACTGCAGTCAACCATTTCAACTACATTTCTTTGTTTAGGAACATCCACGCTTATTCACCAAAAATCATTTACAGATATTTTCATGTAGCTTATTGGTTACACAGTAGAGACATTTGTTAGCTAGTGTTTTGATCTGGGTAAATCTGTGGAATGCATGAGAGAAGAAGGAATCCCTGTGTTTCAATGGACATGTGTCATTATTTACCAACCTGCATTTACAGTACTACATACCGTACAAACCAAAGCTTATGATAATACTTTAGTAAAACAATCTGTATCTGTAGTCTGTGTAATATTTGTTGTACTCTTGTATGTTTTGATTGTTGTTTTGAGCCATATTGATAGCCATTAACCCATGTCCTTCAGGCTGCTCAACAGGGGTAAGGTGCAAGAGACATCACTGGAAAAAGAGACAGCAGCCCCATAATGTCCTTGAGCTATAATATATTTGTCACGCATCAAGTGCTCACTTTGTAAGGCACCTTGTCCTACAGATATCTACTTGTCAAATTGTACACTACTGTTTCCTTGGTAATGTTATCTATGTCTGCTGCCTATCTCAAGTTTTAAAAAGGGAACAACTTATTACAAAAGTTACCTCATTCAACTTCATTCATTTGGCATGCCTTGCTATTGAGACTCGTGCATGCGTTTGATATTGTATTGTGCATACGTATGTGTCCTTGCTTTATAAACAAGTAGTATGTTCTTGGGCACTCAATTACTTTATTGTGTGAGCATGTATATATGCATTTCATTTCACTTTATACTCATCTCAGGCATTTTCATAAGCATTCACATATTCTTGTGCAAATCAAATCTACTTTCAAGGTGGAAAGTGTATAATCTATTAAAGTGCAATCAGATCATTTCAAGGTCCATACAAATTAACACCATTATAACAATCACTTCCATGTAAACCTATTTCCCAGTGGATTCACATGTGTTGTGTTAGTGCAGCTGTTGGACACTCCTGGAGGAGTGCTCCAGCTTGATTAGCAAACAGAGCAGACACCTCCAACATGATGGCCCAGTGGATAGCACTGTAGCCTCACAGCAGGAAGGTCCCAGGTTTGATCCCAAGTTGTCCTGCCCTTTCTGTGTGGAGTTTGCATGTTCTCTCTGTGTTTTATTTAGAAGAAATCATATTTTAATTGTGTTCCTGCATTTTTACACCAAGCCCATACGGTAGATTACTATCTTACATAGTGGTAATATTGTTGCCCGATATACATACCACATATAAGGTCATGAGTCATGACATTTCATCATAGCTACAGTACACACATACAATACAAATTAATACAAAGGAACTTAACTACCATAAATTACCATGTTTGTGTCATTTTCAGCCAGTAAAATCTTCAGATTGTAAGCCTAGTTTCTGAACACACTATAAAACAAGCAACAACCATATATAAATATATATATGCAATACAAAATGATTATAGATTTCAGGAAAGCATAGATTATTTCTTTAATTCAAGTTCTTACATCAGTAGACCCTTTGCCAGCCAAGAGCAGCACCAGCGTTTATAGACCTTTTTGCCCCCAATAGTCAATATCACCATTACACAAACATTATACGCCATACTGTAGGTGTGTGGAGTGGGTTTTTGTTATCTCCAGACTGCCGTCAATAAACACCCAAGCTCAAGAGTTTCTCTGAAGTGTGTTCTTCAATCATATGCGTATGAACACTGAGAGTTAAAAGCACATGACTGTCTCACTAGAGAATTCAAGCCTATCTCTCTTAGTAAGTATATTTAAGGGGCATTAACGTCAGCCCTCAATGATAGCTTGGTAAAAAAACATTATTTGGAAGCTTTTCAGCCTAAGAACTCATTTGTTGTTGTCAATTGCCTGCCGTTTACAAAACCATAGGCCAATCAGCAACCAGGTGTAGTTCAGCTGGCTGTTCAGAAAAATCATCCCCACATGGGTTTTGTTCTAATATGGGTGGTCCAAGCTTGGTAAAGGTTTGATTGACTTCTATTGGCCCTGCCTGGCTGATAGCCGTTTGTCTTCACGGACTTTGCACACTGGAGCTGCGTTCAGAACGGTGTAACATTTAATTTATATTCAACGAACTGAAAAGGCAGTGGCTTTAATGTCCAGTAACAAAACAGAAAGGTTGTGGGTTGAACAACATTCACATGACCAGTTTGATTGGGAAGGAAGACTAGTAACATCTATAAGTAACCTAAAATATATTTTTCACTTTACTAAACTATTTAGAAAGACGTGTGAAAAACTGCACATCAGTGTAAATAAAGTAAACAAATGTCTGGACAACACATGGGCACTATTTCTGGAGAGAAAACAAGATTGTACTTCCATCCTGTCACTGAGAATTTGGCTAGAACATTTTTGATTCAATGGAGTTAATAGGGTAGTGTGTAATACTGTACACTGCAAGACCATTTAAAACATAGAAAGACAAATAGAAGGCCACATACATATATGTCTTGGAGAGCTGAGCAGTAATAATGAACAAGAAAGTGGTTTAAAAAAGGGAGAGTGAGGAGAATGACGAGATGTAAAACAAATGCTACTGTTAACTCTCAGACCACCTTCAGACGAGCCTTTCACATAGCCTTCTGCCTCATTTCCACATCTATCTACAGCTTTCAGCCCACTGTCACATGGCTGCCACTCATTCCTGTTCAACTCCTCCATTACCAGCTAAAGAGTTTGCTTTCAAAGCTTCGAAGCCACCTTTTAATCCACAGCCTATTTTCATTCATTTCATTTATTCTTTACTATGTCTATACTACAGTGAGTATAACATATCAAACTAATGGCATATTCAATATCTAAATGAGGGGTTTATGTACCTATGGTAAGGTGCAGTATGGTACAGTATTTTGCTATGAACGTAAAATTAAGTGGCTGGTAATATAATCATTAATGCTACATTATGTTCCAGAAAAATTCTGTGAACAGGTAATAGCTCATCTCCAGTTAATTGTTGTAGACAGCATTGAAATTTGCCAGTTTTCATTCCTATCATTAACTCACAGCCTGCCGTTGCTGCATTCATCTCCCTGGCAGGTCACATTGACCTGCAAGTGGAAAAAGGTAACTAAGATATAATATTGTAAAATTCAAACAATTACTGATAAATTGGCATTTCTTAAATTCTTAGCACAGCTCTGGTGACAGTAGTGGAGAATACAACACAAACTGTGCAGCATAGAAGTCTTTAATTTGTACATATTAACGATTTTGTTATTTGTGACTTGATGTATTTCTGTTTTCCCATGCATAATAACAGTATACAGTAGAATACATTGTCCAACTGGGCTCAAATTAACTTTGGCATGGACATGTGACAAAGGTGCACGTTTTCTTTGGGTCAGCATGCGCTCAGCATTCTGAGATGCCCGCTTTAAATAAGAATGTGCCACTGGAGAAAAGGGCGGCTACTGTATGTAAGCTGTTTATGTTGTATTTTATTGCACTCAACAGACAACAACATTGTAAGCTACTGTAGCTCTAATAGGTTCTTCGGGTGCAGAATAGCTTGTTGGCTCGCTGCGTGCACCTCCATCTACATTGGTACTGTAGACACAGGACAGTTGTGCAGGGTTTCATGGCAAAGGGACACAATTCACATTTTTGCTATCAGAATATTGAGTTTGCTATACATAGCTGTACTGTAGGTCTAATAACCTTGTCCTACATACACATGGGGGACCACGGATAGTCTAGTGGTCTCGGTGTTGGGCTCCCAGCTGGAAGGTTGTGAGTTTGAACCCCGGTATTGGCCTATATGTAAGCATCCTTGAGCAAGATGCCTATCCACTGCCCCCCTAACTGCTCCTGGTGGTTGGTCTAATAACCTTGTCCTACTGACATGTGGGAAAACTGGCCTTCATAAATAAACACCTCAGAATTGCTATCCATGTAATCACTTAATAAATCAGCCAGATCACGTCCTCATATGCTTGACTGGAAAGAATGGCATGGAGGTGCCTCCATACATCTGGAATTAATGCAACTGCAAGTAAATAGCATTTAGTCTCAGGATTGAGTCCTTGAAAGCAGTTACGCTATGTGAAAGGGTTGGATGAAAGCCACAGTAGTTGAACTTTCTACACGCACGCGGACACACACACACAGGGCTTCCTGTCAGTCCCTTGCAAGGTATTTTAGACCAACAAACAGCAGCTTCACCTTGGGCTAGCATTGATTGACAAGGTAATGATTTTGAAAAGGTGAGGGATCGTTAAACTTTATTCCACAGGTTTGAAGGCTATAGTCCAGCCCAAGATAGCTAATGTGGAAAGTGCTGTTATAAACAAAGCTACTAATTTGTTACACCTGGTTGACTTTGACCTTTGAACACCATGGATAGATAGAAAAGAGTAGGTGTTTGCCACGTTCAGGACATAGGGCATTTGTTATTAGTCTTATCAAGATGGAATTTTAAACATTGAACATACAGTACAGTACTGTATTATTAAATACCAGAATGAATACCGCCTCAAAACAAACAAGTTCAGTTGCAATGTTTTTCTTTGCACCCATATACAGTACACACACGCACAGAGGCATGCACGCACATGCACACTCACACGTACACACACACGCACACAAACACACACACACACACTGACACTACCGCCACAAAGCCAATTAAATTAAACAAGATAGAGTATATTGAAACTAAATGCCGTGGGTCATTACCATGCCACTGCATTGAAGCATCACTATTTTAATTTCCTGTGAGCATCCACATTTGTATCATTTTCTTTGCGTTCCACCGAGTATGCACTCAGGAACGTCTCCAAACTACAGTATGTTTGGAGCATCTCCGACATCTTCTCAATAAAAACGAAGCGCTGACCTTGGTTAGACACGAATGGATCTCTGAGAGACAGGCCCTTCCATCACACTGAAACAGAGCTCCCATCATCGCACAATGCCGCTATTAAGTTTCATCGAGGCTCATTACATGCTGACTCGATGCGATCCGCCGCGCACCGTGAAATCCCTACTTGCAAACACACAATACCGCAATGGGTATCTAATCACGCACACACTCGATATTACCATTGGGTGGGTGGTACTTCTCAAAATACTGATGAATTCTTTTGAGGTTTGCAGCGGTTGCAGGAGCAATGAATAGCTTTTGTCAAGATGTACAACCCCTCTCATTAAAAATGTCTTTAAATGCCCTCTGAGGTCTTGTCAGGAATGTGTTGCAAACACAATGTGCTCTCTTGTTGGCGTGTTGCCAAAATAATTACAGTAAAAGATGATAATGCAGACAAAAAAAGAATTGCACAGGAGAATTATATGGCATTTACCGTTTGATTGATGTCCAAGCCATATTGCTTATTGGTCTATTTCAGGGTATAATAGCTCTGCACTGCAGCCCACAAGAATTAGAAGAGAACAAAAAGAGCAAGAAAGACAGAGAGAGAGAGAGAGAGAGACAGAGAGAGAGAGAGAGAGAGAGAGAGAGAGAGAGAGGCCAAGGGCGAGCGAGGCAGGATGGTGAGCAGACATGGCAACAAGCTTGAAGCCGGCCCCGGCAGTCGATGGCAGAGGGCGGTGAAACTTGATTACAGACAGCCCACATCCCAGTCTGCTTATTTCATTTGATCCCAGCCAGGCTGCAGACAGCTGTTGTGGTGAAAACGAACTCTGTATTCACCAAATTAAACAGAAAGTCAATGTTTATCCTCCCAACCCACCCATGTGTGTTGTCACCCATGTCACCCATGTCACTCATGTCTGAAGGAGAGACTTCTACAACAGGTGTACTCAGTAAACACACAGCACAGTAATAACAGTAGTACTATTAGTAGTATTATTATTATTAGTAGTATATGTAGTAGTAATAATAATAATAATAATAATAATAATAATTATAATAAAAAACTAAATAATAATAATACATTATTAATAATACAAGTGCCTTTTAATAACAATGTAGCATGCTTGTGCTAAAACAATACTGACTCAAGAGGAAAATACACGTTCTGCCTCTCATTAATCTTATCATGCCTTGATTCATAACAACTGGCAACAGCATCAAGCACCATGTTTACACCCATATCCACTTGTGCAATCTGCAGTATTACAACACAGCTCTCTCTCATCCATTCACTGGAATGGAGCAGAATCAAACAAGCAGGGCTTCAAAAGCATGCGCCAGCAGTTGTCCATCTGCATTCAGCCTGCCTGAAGAGATTGCAATTAAGGCCCGTCACTTGCATTCTTGAAGGCTGGACTGTCTGTCGCATCGCAAAATTGGTTCACCTCCGGTATTTTTCCTCTTGACTGCGCACACAAGCGCCGTTTATCGGGGCGGCTTATCACCAGCCTTTATTACCACTTTAACCCATAATCGTTGCTAAAGAGAAAGTGATCAAATACAGGCGTTGCATCTACAGTTCCTTTGCAAAATTCAGAATTGTTTTATTTGACTGTGCGTTACATTGTGGACAATGATGTGAAGAAGATACATTTGTATGTAAAATGTATGCTATTTTGTATATGCTTTTCCTAGTGTACTAATGAAGACCGTGAACTCCCAAAATGGCCTACCTCTTTCCAGTTAAAGGAGAAAATACCTTTTCGTCATGCTGAATTTGAATGACAACAAAATGTCTTCATGCTGAGTGACCTCTGTGCAGGAACCAATCAGAAGTGACATTACTGTGGACACGTCTGTCCAGCTGTCCAGCAGGTGAGCACACATAACTCAAACTACGCAGCAATACTAATACATTAACTAGAAACGTGTATAATACAGCTTTTCACTGTTTGAAAATGTGTGTCAAGATACCGTTGGCTGTCTGTGTTGCTGTGTCGGAGGCTATACAGCTGTAGTCAGTATGAAGGTTTGACCACCCAGGCATCTGAAGCGGATGAAGGCCTTGTTCGCCTGGGGTGGTGCTATGACAACCATCTCCTCTATCACTTGAGTCACCATGTGATGCAGCTGTCCGTGCATGACCCATCGAGCTAACCTCCCACCCCTGCTTCCCTGCACTTATTCATCAGAGCCCTGGGGAGAGTCTGAAGCAGAGAGCCAAGCTGTTCCAGTAGTGGAACTTGAGCATCCCAGCTGAAACTGCTCTTTTTGTTAGCAACCCTACGATTCTTTCAGCAGGAGATCAGGCTGAGGTGCTCTTGCCTTTACATCGTGCCAGCTACACCCACCTGACCCCCGTGGTCGAGCTCCCAGATCGGTTTGTACGCTCGTGTAATACAGCAGTCCTACTTTAACAATCTCACTCACACACTCAATATACCACACACCATTACAGTATGTTGAGCGTCAGGCTAGTTTTAAGAGTGTACTCTTTTACCAATCTCAAAAAGTATCTTTATAATAATAAGACTAAGGAATTATTGACAGTGGCAGTACATAATTTTGAAGGCCAAACTAATATACAGGCTATAAACATGATAAGATGTGTATGCATGTAGACTTTACATTACAAGTCGTGTAACAGCATACTAATTCTACTATATAACGATGACAGCATTTTTTAGTGACATTTTACTGATGCTCACAATTCAAGGTGACATTATAAACACCTTTTGGATTTATTTAATTCAATAATTTGTACGGATGGATGCACTTTTCAACTCTTCTTGAACACGTGTCACAGGTTTTTGATACACAGCCTGTCAACATGTTTAAAAGCACATAACATAACATGATAACAGCAGTACAGTCTGCCGTTCATAATCATAAATTGCCTTGGTAATGGACTTCCTTTACTTTTACTAACATGTTGGGTTCTGACAATGCATACATTGACACATTCTTTTACTCATACACTGATGGCTCAAGGATACTGCAACACATAACCAATAACCAGTGACCTTTTGGTTGCCAGGTGACCGGTTCTAACCCCTGCGCTATTGTTGCCTCACAACTTGCATGGTAAAGGGCTGTATCAAATCCCAGCACTTATCTTTGGTTTTGTGAAAACCTTAACTCAGATGATAATATTATTTTTTTACCTTGTGTTATATGTTCATGATGTTACCTTTGCTCTTTTTCAGTCATGACAACCAAGGTCATTGCCTCTTTTTAAGGTCTACCTGTCATTCTCAAGAACGGTTTAAATGTTGGCATTTCATAAAGATCCAAAAGCACTTACTCATAATCCCAACCCAACCTGCATAATCCAGATTTTTGATGATTGGCGTAACAACACATGCGAGTTTATTGTTTAAGTTTCTCCAGATGCAATAATTGGTATAATAATGATTATGAGCTTGTGTTGTATGTGCAAGCTAATACTGTATAGATTGAATAACCAGGATGCTTTCCCTGGCAAGTTTCTGCTTTCAACGTATTTTTCTGATTAGCAATACAAAAACCGTTTACATGTTTGTTTATCGAGCAGTTACTGTAAACTAATATCGCTTTGGTAGCTCCATGTAATGTGTTTTCTTAATAAATGTGATCTTCTACATATATATCTATATATATCTAAAGTTTGATACCCATTACGCACATACATCATTTACAGTTAAATGCTGTACATAATTCATATGTTTAAATAATTTACACAGGCTCACAGTGGTTTTGCCAAGTTGCTCAGTCTATTCAGCAATGAGTCTTCCGTCATTCATCATTCAGGGGTTTAGCATGTATTTCTTCTATGAGTGTAGATTCAATTCCTGCTGCCTAGAAGCATAAAGTCCTAGGGTACGGCACTGTGCTCTCTGCACATTCAGCAGTGTAGCCTCAGGTCGAGGTTTTGGTGTCATGGCAACAGATCATGGTTGACTCTAATATAGATATAGTCAGGGGGGATGAGGAGAGGGGGAGTTGTTATTACCCCTGATCTACCACGATCCCGTGAGAGAGACATAATGAAAAGTTGTTGGCTGTCGTTCCGCCCTTAATAAGCGGATCTAAAGCTTTATTTGAGCTCGAGCAAAGACACAGGAGGACAAGATGTTTAAGGCGTGTTGTCTCGTTGGCGCACATTTTAAAACTACCAAGGGTACGTTCCAAGGATAAATTCGCTAAGATAACTATTCATGAGGCAAACGTCTTACTAGGGGATTTATAAAATATCTGACAAATGCCTTTGTTCACAGGTTACAGTCATTGCCTTCCCCACTGGGAGTAAAGGTTAATTAAAAGGCTTCTTTTTTTTTTTTCATTCGATTTTTATATTACATTTTACATTGGAGTCAATGGGGGTAGGCCAATGTTCTCCCCCTTTTCAGCTCTTCTCATGGATGAATCAGTGTTTTTTGTAGCTTTTCGTCCCTACAATGCATTTGAGTTGTGTTACATCCACCCTGCATGCTGCCTGATCATGTATTTTCAGTTAATGCTGTAATTAATTCAATAATGAATACTGAATCCTGTAATGCGTCAAATAGGATTCAATATTATTTCAAAAATACAATTATATGAAAGAGCCCATGTATTTATTTGTATTTGATTTCTTTTTTTTTATGTTGTTGGCTTAAGAATGCTAAACATACTCAATGATAGATTATCCTTTAGTTTCTGAAAATAAACTAACACGTGATTATTTTGGAAACATAAATTGAACTAGTATGAAAGCCGCAGGATATCAGACCAATTAGTCAATCCTATTATTGCGTCAATCCTGGTGCCACTATTAATCTCCATAAAGCCTGTCTTTTTGAGATAATGCTGCATTCAGATGTTGCTCTATTTGTATTATGAAATGGTTATGGGACTGGGCCAGATTCCACAAAGACTCAATGCAACCCTATTAGACCCATGTTATAAGCCACATTATACAAAATAGTCACCAAAGTACACGCATCATTATAAGTGTAAAATTTGACCTCACATAATCAAACAGAAGCTTTGCTGCTGTCAATTGCCATTAGCATATTCTTCTCATATGATTTGTGTTCTACATTTCTGTAACCCTGTCATAAATGAAATGTGTACAAGCTTACCAAATAGACATACTTGAGAAAAGATTAGCACTTTTACAATCCACTTAGAGAATACCTTTTTGGCAGAATGCGTGTGGGTGTGTGGGTGAGACAGTCCTGAGGCATCGTTCTGAAAAAAGATCTGTCAGAGAAGGAATACAAATTCGATGAAATGTCTAGACATTGACAGAGCACTTAAAATGTATTTTATCTCACTCGTGCCTCTAGAATATGGAGAGAAAAAAAAAACAAGTACAGCTACTTTGTAATGTAAATGTAAATATGATGATCATTCTTATGTTAGTGCCGGTCTGTTCAGATGTGTAAAAAGGCACTAGTCAAAAGAAAGCTAGATTTCTTTAGTACAGTATTCACTTAAGAGGGTTTCTCTCATATCCTTCTCTAGGGTAAGTGGCTCTTCACTGCGCATTGTGCATAATTAGCTGCGGTGAATGGCAGCCACCTCGACTCGACACCTCTCCAAGACTTGGGGATTACTAATGAGAGGAGTGCCACATTTTCACATTTTCACCTTGAATACATTTGCATCCTATCAGGCCACGG
>JAODUH010022388.1:0-25005 GCA_027564835.1 Typhlichthys subterraneus
TGTCAGGCAAAAATACTGTAAAGCGCTTTGGATAAAAGCGCTATATAAATACGCCCATTTACCATTTACCCATTTACTGTGGAATATTTCTCTCAAAATGACATGCGTTATATATTAAAAGCGCGAGCGTGTCCTATCCACAAAAACAGATTCACCAGAACTCAAGATAAGCTTTTGATTTGTAACGTCAATATTGTTAACATATCTGAAAATATAAAATGCATCCATGAATATCTATTTTGCAGTTGAAAAGTTTGTGTTTGCGGATAGCAAAAACACGTTGATTATACCTATGCACACATATTAAGAGCTTGCGTGTGGATTGCAAAAACAAGTTTGTGGATTATACCTAGCATGCAAACTGAGAGGTGTGTGATTGTGGATGGTAAAAATTACGAGTGGATTATACTTTTCCGTTTAATATAGATGCAACGATTGCGAATAATATAGATAGAAATCTACCCCTATAGATTTACAAATGGAGGACATTTACGGTATGAATTTGATATTCCACTACTGCCCTCAAGTGGTCATTTTGTGAATTTCATTTAACGGCCAGGTGAAATGAGCAATTGAATAAAACATTCCTGCAAATAGCTGAAGTTTAAGATGGCTTTTGGTGTCAGTAACTGCTGAAACATAATATTGTGTAATCTCCAATATAAATATGTCTAGAAATCATATTTTCCCACTGCACATTAAATGCTAATATTATTACATGTTATTTGTAACACACTTAAACAGTTCTACAGGATGTTTTTTTTTTATTTCTTTCAGAAATGAGAAGGTACAGCATGAATCAACAAAAAGCTAAAATATGGGTTTTAAGGCCACATTTAAAGACATCCAGAGTCTGTGGTGTCCTCAGGTTGTTAGTTAGGCAGAGCATTCCAGACTGGAAGTAGCTGAGCCTAAATGTTCTCAAGATTCAGCCACTATTGGTTCACAAAAATGAAATATGCAAATATGCAAAAATACATTACAGAAATACAGAAATATATGAAGGGAATGTTTTGTTCAGTTGTATGCCAGGAACTTTATTGAAGTAATACACAATTACATTTGTTGACATAAGTTTATCATAGGTCCGCAGTATGTGATCCAACTTGTGTAACACATTTTTAAGTAGAAATTTCAAATGGGCAGAATAGTTTATAAATTATATTGTATACTAGCTATGTTGATTACTCTGAAGGGTTGGCTCTTAATTCCATAACTGAGGGGAGAGGCATACCATTTTTTTAATAATGTTTAGGTATAGAAGTTATGGAAAATAATACAGAACATAAATAGGCTGCAGCTTCTTCATTAATTTTATTAATTTCTCTTTACATTTCAGGAAGAACTCAGTAAATGTGAGCAAAATAAATGTGAAAATTATTTGTCTGTATTTGAAACATCCGGGTAATTCAGTGGTTGGTTGTAAGGACACCAATTGTAGCATTTGCATGGACATTGGAACCTGACTTTATAATCATGGCACTGCCTGTGTCTCCGCTGGTCCTGATTGCGACAGACGAACCCCATAGTTGGGCTGTAGCTGAAAGATAAAGCAGTGTGAATAGTTTAAAATGCAGATATTGTGAATAATAGCACAGTAGGTCTGCTTTAGAGGAGTAACAAACATACAAAGATGTTGAAACTTAAAGATTGTATTTTTCTGTATTTGATCCATCCTAGAATTACTTCTGCAAACTCCTCACTCCCCCTGGTATGAGTGTAATCCCACTCATACCAGGACCATCATCATACAATATAGATGGAGATACATTCATGTCATCATAACTATTCCCTTTTATTGGGGGCAATACACTTACATGGCAAAAACATCTGATTGATACATAGGCATACTAAAAGTAGTAGTGACATCAATGTCAATGGGTCGTGGACAAATCTTGTTTGGGTTCTCTCTGCGAAGATCACTAAGGAGCTCCCAGTCCCCTGTTCCACTAGGATCATCTCTGTCAAACCACTCGGTCCAGCATTCTGGAACAGCAAGTCATAGACATGAACTTTAATTGGATAAATAATTACAGAAAATCAATGTGTTTTGTTTGTGAAATTGTGAGATGTACAACCATGTATGGTGACGGTTATATACTGACTTACGGATATAGGTGGGTGGTCCACAGGAATCTGTACAGCAAAACACACAATGGAAATCCAACAATACAGGTCAGTCTATAGAAAATGCAGGCAGGGCATTGCAGATTTGTATGAAAGCAGTGATCAAATTACATGTTGAGTTGATTTCTGAAAAGAATATCTTACCTGGTCGACCAAATTCTTCCGCTGTTTAAATAACAAAGCAAAACTATTATTTGCAGCACTTTTATGGAATATCTCAATAAACAGTAACTAATACTATATTCCAATTATAATTCCGGTCACAGTAACTCATTTATTAATTTATTTTAAAAAAGTAACTTTATTCTGCGGTTGGCTAGAGTTCCTATTTATTGTGACAAACTATTATTTGGCGATTTTGCTTATCCGCCATATAACTGTAAAATGTTAATATAAAGCCTGCCATTTATAAAAATATCTTACCTGTCAAATCAACTGCTTCCTCTGTTTGACAAAGCAAAATATTATTTGCAGCACTTTTATGTAATATTTTAATTAACAGTAACTATTAACTAATACTTTATACCAATTAACATTATGGTTACAGTAATACAACACTTGTAGTTGCAAATAAATCATTAATTGCAAAAGTGGTCAAGACGTTTGTCAAGATATACTGTATCTTACCATGAGGAAGCATATCTGAAGGTGGATCCACTGTATGGCAAATTGCAAATATTATTTGCAGAAGCTTTATAAAACTGTTCAAGTAACAGTAACTCACAATGTTTAATATGAGAAGATTAAAGCAATCTCCTTAACTCAAATGTTGTCATTTCATTTGACATGTTGACAGGATTATATTTAAAAAATGTTCTAATTAATGTTGTTAGATTAGTAAACTGTCCCGCTAAAAATATACAATTTATACTATAATCCAAACTGGAAATGTAGATGTATTATATATATCAAATAACATCCTTTCTTGGCTTGGAATAAACTTGGCTTGGTATAAACGATATTACAACTTACCTAGCTGACTGCTTCCTGAAAGTAAAATAAATAAATTATTTCCACTAATTCGCATTTATTACTGGTAAACCATATAGTGTGAATAAAATATCACAATCAATTTAGTCAATAGGGAACATACCAAGAACAAGCACTGCCAAAATCGCAACACTAAGCTAAAAAGAAAATGAATTCATTAGAGCATATCTCAACAAAATACTTGTATAGTTAAACAATTATAAAATCATTCAATACCAGCTGGATCATGATTCTAAATTATCTTGGAAGTCTGAATCTTTTTCTGCTTGCTCGCTCGCTCTATCTTACTAAATGTGAGCCTATAGTCTCACCTTATATATGCTCCAGATAAACCTTAACATAAAACAAAATTAGGCTAGTAAATAGCCACATTTGCTTAACAAAAACAACCATTCATTCTCATGGCCTTTATGTGGAAGCGCACGTGTTTTGGGATTTGACCTAGGTCAACTTAACTTGTTCCAGACAGTTCAATTATGATATGAAAGGGATATTGATGTGTTTGTTTCTGATAATGTGTGTCCAGGCGTCAGAGCCTCAAGGCTGTCTTTGAGGACATTAGCTTGAGGTGTGTGGACGTGGACATTAGTTTTGTAATTGTGAAACGATCGGACTACTTAATTTAAACAAAGTTTGAAGAAACAACTACATTTTTCCAATAGCTTTTTCAAACCCATCTTTCCTCAGACCCTGTGATCAAGAATTTGACATGCAGGACAAAGTCAGGAACCACAGGACCGAAATGAATATTGAGAAGTCCACACACATACAGTACTCACACCAAAATACTATATGTGATGCATGTGAGCTCTACGCTCTAAGCTCAAGTCAAAGATCAGGTTTTGGTGGCCTGTGTTGGGCATGTCTTCAACTTTAGAGATGAGGCCTTAATGGTCTCATGTTATGTTATAAGGGGATGGCTCTCACAGACCTAACATATTACATTTTGAGAGGCATTTGTTTTGTTTATTTAGTAATTACCTTATTTAGTAGTAAATATATTAACTAATCATAATAAATAATATTAATAAATAATAATAAAATATAACTATAAGGCTTGATTGTAAGTTATTATTTGTAATATGTTTCTAGAATCCCGTTCTGTGTGGTGCTGATAATCTGGCGCAGGACATTTCTCTGTAACCACTAGATATCCTACAAGATTGTGAGTAGGTCTACAAGCAAAATAAACATTGACAGAAGAATTTAGCAGAACTCAGAAATGTGGTTGTTGCACAAGCACCTGTAATCTGTCCGCAATGCTCCGGCTGACTGCCCATGCCGCTCCACCAGACGTATCTTCCTGCCCTTTTTGACCATTCCTCCAGGAAACAAGTCTATTCAAACACAGCTCTTGTGTTTCTCAGGTTATATGCAACAGGCTTTTTGGTGATATGAGCCGAAATTGCTTTTACAAGGAATTTACACAATTTATGTTCCGAAAAGTCTACAGTATGTGAATAAGTGCCTCCTTTTACAAATGTTCCACTATTGAGCGGCAGCTATCGGCAGTACGAGTCCTCATGGTATATGTTCAAGAAGTTATCAAATGTACTAACAGCTCCAGGTTCGATGTTTCGATACGTTTCAGACCACGCAGCCTCTCCAATTGGACAATAGTGGGCTGCACTAACCGAAACTTGTCTAAATACTACTGCTTAATAATAGTGGTTTAGTATCCTATTGTTTCCTGTCTTGAAACATTTTAAGTGGCATAATCTGCATGTTTTCTCTGGAGGGTGAGCTGTGATACAGTATTGTAAAGAGCCTGTCTCTATGCTCCTGCAAGTGTCTCATGGTGCTCTGTATTCATCAACCTCTGGAGAATGCTGTTCCTGAGCCCACACTGGACTGAAGAGAAAAGTTAGCAGCTCGCTAATGCTTTCGCTGTCCAAATGCTCTATGTAGGTTAAGTGCACTGAGACTGCCTGGTTCCCTTATGGTTTCACAGCACTAAAGCACTGCCTTGTAAAGGAAAACCAACTCGTGTTGCTGTTCTTGAAGCCCTCGAAACCAAAGGGTAAGATATTGAATCAGGACATCACTAAGTTTTACACTTTGCATCGAAATGCAAATGGGACAATTCAGAGACTGCAATTTGCCTGCAAGCCATGTATATTGATATTATATTCCAAACAGTAAATTAGTACTACAGTACATGTCAATGTGAGAGGAGTTCTTCCTTCTTCCACATCATATTATGGCCCATACATCACTTTGCCTGCCTGTTTAAAGACAGTGTATCCCTACAATTGAGGGATCAGGGATGAAACAAAAACACAATTTCCATAATTTATGAATGAATTTCTGTTATGGAAACTATTCCAGGATGTATCAGGGCACAAATACATCTGCAGTGATCAAAACATCTGTCATCTGGTGTCCTTTTACAGAAAATGTATTAGCGTACTAGCATATTCTTTTTTATATAGTGAATCCATTAGGGGCTGGATCTTGAGCACATCATTTAATGTGCAGTGGGAAAATGTAATGGTCTTTTTTGTCAGATTGATTGTGCTTTAATCACAAATGTGTCCCAAATTATAACTTTATTTTATTTCCATATATAAATACAGTATTGGGGAGATTACATAATGTTATGTTTCAGCATTTTCAGACACCAAAAGCCGTCTTAAACTTTAAGCTCTTTGCAGGAACGTCTAATAATGCAGAGTTTACACTACAACTAAGTCGTCACATTGATGTGCAACACATACTTACGACTTTCTCTCTTTTCTTGGCATGTTGTTTTTACACTGCATGACAGTATAGATGTTTCACACGACACAGTCAAACTGGAGCTTGGGAGATAGACTGTCTCACGCTATAGGCATATCTCACAACCAGGATGTAATATGCCTATCCCTCCGTATAAGCTAGTACAAGCTGGTACATTTCTCAACATATTCTGTTACATTTCCCACAATTAATGTAGTAGGCCTTGTTAGAATTGTTTAAATCGGGTGGCTAATCCTGGTCCTAAAGGGCCGCTGCCCTGCATGTTTTAGATGTCTCACTGCTCCAACACACCTGATTATATTACTATGTGTTTGAGACTGAAATGATTCCAGAATCTTTACATGTTTCTTCAAGTAGTTCAAATTATTACAAAGGCTATTACTACTTCTCCTTGTTTTTACATCGTCCTTGACTTACACTTTCATTGGCTGTAGGTCGTCATTACAGGCGCAAAATTATTCACACTACATGATTTGTACTCCCAAACAGGTCCAGATATTTAACCTGCTAAATATTAGGGATGGCACCGATACAATACTGAGATCGGAAATCGGTTTGATAGTGACTTAAATAGCTGGATAGGTATCGGTGAAATTGGACAGTTGTAAAGGATCTATGCGGCATATCCAATTAAATTAATTTGCATGCGTAGGTCTACTGTCAAGCATCAGCCATGTCTAACCTACCCAGGCCACATTATCAACAGCAGGTTTCTAAAATAGAGATGGGCTGTCATTTACTTTGAAACTTAACTTAAAACGTAATTTAACACTGGAATCGGATAGGTACTCGGTATTGGCCAATACCCAAAGTGCCGGTATCGGTATTGGGACTGAAAAATCTGGATCGTGCCCTCCCTACTAAATATCCAGGCGGGCTTTGTGACGCATCTGTGACACTCAGCTAGTGTTGTAAGCAGTTCACAATACACGATCATTGCTCACAGGAGCGAGCTGTGATTCCCCTCCGAGCTGGGGCTTTTGGCTGCGAGCACAATAAATTGGGCTAAAATTCTGTAGGCTTTGTGTGTACCCGGCATTAGCTCAATTGTTAAGGTTAAGGGGTGTTGTTTGTTTCCATGTGTAATGTATGATGTACAGCCCTTTGAGACTGCAACGTGATTAATAGCTATATATATAAAATTGACTTGACTTGACAATTGCACTTTTCACCTGGTCTTATTGAAATTCACAGAATGACCACTTGAGGGCAGTAGTGGAATATCAAGCTCTTACCTTACTGTTATAAGTCCTGCTGTATTCAAGCCAGGCACTCCAGCAGTTCTGCAAGACTAATTATGATTCATTCAAGATAACATAATTCATATTGTTATAACAGTAGAAAAAATGTAATCTGAATCAAGTGGAAATTGATAAATTCCTTTTATTTAACTCCACAATTGTGTTCTGCCACAAGATCAACTTGCAAGTCACTCAGTAACCAGGGACAAAGTAGTTTGGAAAAGTAATCTTGGTTCAGCTGAGCATTAGTCATCCTAGTTATCAAATACATTTTGACCCCAACAAGCTTTATAGCAGGCAAGTGTGTGTGTGTGAGTGAGAGGGGTAGTTTAGTTAGTATTAATAATACAGTGTGAATGTAGGCTACTTTTACACATACATTCAGTATACTATACAGTAGCATAAAGGTATCAAAGATAGTCTGAATTTACATTTAGATGTTCATGTCATTTGGGTGCATCTTCACCTTCTCCAGGCTCTCCTCTCCTATTTTCAAAGCCTTTCCAGCATATTGCATGTTAGCCAAAGGTGTCAGATTACGATGAGACAGTCAGGCACGATACATCTCCTTCCCGTGATCAGTAGTCGTGCAACAGATCATGGGAAGTTGTGCCGCGATAAAGACTATAATATAGACTACCACTATGGACTGGAGAAAATTCTAGATTATATTGTCCAGCAGAGAACCTGTGCAGATGGCGGGAGGAGATGAAAATGAAAAAGCACTGTAGCTATTGTAGAGGGAGAGATAGAAAAAGGAATACGTGTGTGTCAAAAATACATTTCTACACACCAAGGTGAATCGGAGGGCTCTGCATTGTAATATGGTCACTTTACTGATATACTTATCTCAGTTTTTTCCCTGGCTCACCCTATCTCCGTCTGTGTGCCTTATTTACTAGGGCAAACCAGGGGGGTAGCTGTGGATGGAAGGTGTAAATGTGTGTGTGTGTGCGCATGTGGGGATATATTCACAATGTGTAAGAGTCTAGTGTGCATATGATGAATGAGATAGTTAGAAAGCAGTGAATTTATGGCTGTGAATGCAGCCATCCATCCTGCCCTGCAGTTTGTGGTTGTCCTCAAGGGCATCGTCTTCGCTGGGGATCCCGGAGCAGGTGCCTTGTAGGTGTCCACGACCAACTCGTGCTCCTATAACCCTCCTTGCAGTGTGTTAAACCACAATTAATTAACACGCAATGAACTAAAGATGCTAATGCACACATTGCAGCAAGGCCAGAAGGTACCTGAGAAAGGCTGCTTCCATAAATTAGGCCTTCCATAGGTCTGCTATGGAATCACCTTGAGCGTTTACAGCACGATTTGGCCTCTAACGTAGACGATGCAAGCCTCGTGGTGGATTAGAGGGTGAAAGATGCATTTGGCTCTGGGCTGAGGTAAATAATGAGTAGGCCTAGTTAATACTATCATCTTTTAACTCCAATAACATTCGTACAAACTATGACCTGATGATGCAATGTCAAGTAAAGGTGTGCGTGTGGGGGGTGCGTTTTCATTGAGGGCTTCACTTGAGCTTTTATTAATAGTGTCACAGCTCAGGAGGTGCGTTTGATCATCACTTCTTACTACAAATAGCCCAGCGTGTTGCATTAAATCTGCATCACCTTGCAATAACATTGGGTCTATATCCTGGGTCTTGTTAGATGCACACGATTTGGTAAACAAGACGTGTGAACACCATCACATCCCATCATAATTCATCACATCAAGTTTTGTAAAACCTTTTTTTTTACATTTTATTGTGTGGCTAAATAATTGTCAACATACTGTCTATATACAAGTATGTCACAGGCAAATAGTTATTTGAATCAAATTTGTAAACAGAATTAAATTCGCCAAAATTATCTTCTTATTTTGTTTGGCATCACTTCAAGCTGCACTTTGTTTATGCTACTGATTTCCACACATTTCCCAAAATATACACCATGACAGTTACTCATTTCATAATTATTTTTCTTCACACAGATGTCAGAGAGCCATAAACGTGATAATTATCTTGACTTGGGAAAGGATGAAGAATTGCATTCCCATATGGCCCAGACCCATGTGGCCAGATGTTCACGCATGCTTGTATGCACTTGTTCATGCTAAATTAAAAGAACATTAGTGTTCAGTAGTCAGTGATCATACTCATACAGCAAATGCATGCCTTGACTGTTAGCCATAGTCTATTCATACCGATGTGTGAACATGATCATTAAAATACACTGCGTGAAAGAGAGAGAGAGTGATCGAGAGAGACAGAGAAAGTACCGGAGTACCAGAAAGAAAGAGAGAGAGAGAGAGGAAAATGGAGATAGTACAGGACTAATTAGAGAGAGAAAGTACGGGAGTACGAGAAAGAGAGAGAGAGAGAGAGAGAGAGACAGCAGCTGTAGGAGCCAGGGGCCTCAATGCTGGCCCTAAAAGATGTCAGCCCCATCTGGACCCTGCAGGGGAGGTCAGGGCATGTTGACAGCCTGCTAAGGCAAAACTATCTCTGCTCCCTGTCTGCCAGCTATGGATGCCTTTGAGCATGGCACAGCATCTCTCCTCACACATGCCTGTAATTTACACCTCTTTGGCTTTGTTTGAGGGAGAGAAAGATGTGTCTGGAGATGGCTCTGTGTGTGTGTGCGGGTGTATGGGTGTGTGGGGGGCGCGTGCGTGCGCGCATGTGTGTGCATGCACACAATTCACTCCTTGCCTACTAACCGTAGATGATGTGCTCACACGAATGCCCTTGGCTCCGGTGCTCCTACAGGTCATACAATATCTGCCGCTATCTTCTTACCTAAAATTGCCATTTTGCTCCTTGAGAGAAATCATGTCATATTCACACTCGTTCCTATTATATTCCTGTCTCCAATGCCCTTTACTGCTGAGATGGTTGGGAGATGGCTGCCTCAGAGTTGCGTGCACAGCCGCTGCTACTCCATGTTTATTCACGACCCTGTGGCCGCGTGCAGCTGCACCGCCTTTATGGGGTGTATCGCCAATGGCAACAGAGAGAATGTAACAGCATCAACGTATATAGCTATGGATCTGATGGACATACCTCACCAAGCTTATCACTAGGTGTGCTAGACACAAGCACATCTCTCTGTCAGCATTGGAGGTTGGACATAGGGACCCCCTGGACCCTCGACGACTGTTACAGCTGCACCATTGAGAGCATCACCTCAAGCCTTGCAGAGAGAGGTGACAGAAGCTTGCGGTACGGGCGCTTAAAGTGCTTGTGTTTGACTTTCTGCCACTAGATGTCATACTATGGAGCACAAGCATCTCAGACCAAAACAAACAGACACACACGTGCACTTGCATGTGCGGCCGGACCCATTTGCCTTCATATAATGTAACTTAGCACTCGTTAAGTGTCAGAGAACAGTCTCCTGCTTACTAAAAGGTCTCACTTTCAGTAGCTCTGTAGATTGTTCGTTTTCAAATCAGATCAATAATATATATAAATGTAATATTTATTAGGGTATACTATATTTTATTTGGGGTAATCACTGAATACCTTGATGGCTCTGAGGGTTTTCCCCTGTGCTGAAACCCGAGAGGAGCTCTGATTCCAACACAGAAGGAGGTTCTCTGCCATTCTCTGCTCATAGCGCAGGTACTTTATCTTCATATTGAAAATAGCTGTTTGCTGCAGTATTTGTGTTTAATATATTGCACATCACATGTTTAAGGACTTAAAACAACAGGTTCAGGAACAATTTGTACTCTCAAGCCATCAGGCTTCTAAACAGCTAAACCACATATACCACAGTATATATCCACTTGTTTTGGAGCCTTAAACCCCTGTACTATTTGTTTCTTCACATATTGCCATTCTCTATAGTCAATCCAATATAGGTATATTATTAACCTTTTATTACATGTAAATAAATATCTGTATAGTATGTTGTTTGACCAAATAATCCATTGCAGCTTCCCTGCATTTATTTATTTAGCGTTTTTATTGGATAGGACAGTGGAGAGACAGCAAACGAGTGGGAGAGAGATATCAGGAAGGTTGGCGCGGAACGACTGCGGGCTGTATTCGAGACCCGGTCTCCCAAGGCACATATGGGCAGGGAGTTATCGCATGCGCCACAGCTCCACCAATTGCCGCTCTGTATTTGACAAAGAAACACTGAACTTCTCCTGAACGCGCCCAAGAGGGCCATCGATGCTGTGACCCTCCCCTCCTTGCCATGTGTGCAGGGCTCCCTCCAGCAACGCAGGTGAGAGGTGTGATCACAGCTGTGGTCCAGACTGTCTGCGTGCCATTCTCTTAGCTCAGCAGGCTCCATATTGATTTGATTAGCTGCTAATTAAAACTGGGAAAGCTGGGCTGGGCACAGAGGAGATCACTCAATTAGCATGGTGTCAAGAATTCTAATTCTCTCCCCCTCTCTCCCTCTCCATCTCTCTCTGTCCCTCTCTCTCCCTCTCTCACTCTCTCTCGCTCTGTTGCCTATGTCTGTTTTGTTTAATGAATGTGGAGGGTGTTTGAGGGGTGTTGGGGTGGGGGGGTAACCCTTCGAGGACAGGGATCTGGCACTCTCAAAGAGCAAAAGGCATCCATCCCTGTAATCCTTTAGCTAATCTTTGCTTAAAGATGCATTTTGTAATACTTAAAGAAAGTGCTGCCTCCATTTGGCATTTGTTTGGGCGTGTTGCCTCCAGCGTGCGTTGTAGCTAGCAGACTTTTCTCCTCGGGCTAGACAACACAGCATCGTAAGCTGTGACAGTTAAACCTAGAGCCTCTGGGAAAAGAAATTATGTGTATTTAGCTTCGACTTTGTGTTTATGATGACAGCACTTCAAACACTATAGATAAGAAAATATGGTAGACATGTTTTTTTTTTTTTAGCTCACACCTTGTAAACTGCAAACATTTCTGTCGCTTCCACAGCTGCTACTGAGGTGAAATAGGTGTGTATGCCGTGGCAAATGGAGAATGGCAAATTCAAGTCCTTTTATAGATTCAAACTATTTCACTCTATTCAATGAAAGGATTAGTTAAACATACTCGTTCACAAAGCCATTTATTTCCAGTTTCCTAAAGAATGTCAAAAGTCACTCATGACCAAAATGGCACATTCTCGTTCAACGATTGTGATGCCCTTTGCATGTCGCATTGCAAATTAGCCGAATGTGGGCATGTTAGCTATTTCTGAAGGCATAAGCCAAAATGGCATTTTTGGAATTAGCTACTTTTATATTAACTCTTGAACCTGCACAAACAAGCACAATGTTAGGGTAATATTCAGTTATAACTGAAAAAATGTATAGTATTTTTATATCCCTTGAACATGAACTGAAACAACAAATTCACATTTATGACATACTGACAATCTTATATACTTTCTATCGGCACAAACTATTCACATGCTGGAGTATAGTAGTGGGGCTTCGGGCTTCGGGCATTCGTGCAGTTGAACAAGAATGGGGATTTTCGATGTTCAGTGACATTTCCTATTTTCACAAAACGTGAAAGAGAACGATTCCCTGTTCTCGTTCATTGAATGAGTCACTTGACTTGTTTGTTGAATGATAGGCTTCTTCCTTAATTAATGTTCAGAAACAGCATTTTTTCAGTGCATCCAATGATGACATTGCCCTAAATATGCCTACAGCCTCTAAAAATATTTGCACATGCTAGAAATAGAAACAGTCTTTAAAAATCCATATAGGCTAAATGCAAACGTGTTCCTTTTGAACAAACCGTTGTTGACCGAATCACCTCTATTAGTTTTTCAAGCAGTGTGTGTGTGTGTGTGCGTGTGTGTGTGTGTGTATGTTACTCAGTATAAATGAATATCTTGGTTTGATGTGTTTTAAACACAAAAATGTAACTTGCCAGCATTGGTTCTTTGAATTAATATAACCTGCTGTTATAAGTTCCATTTGTTCTGTTCTACAGCCAGATGAGAAAGACGAGAGTCAGCAGTTGTATCACTGGGAACTATTTGTGCATTTTATTTGCCTATTCTGTTATCAGTTTGCAGCAGGAGCCTTGGCTCTCCTTATCCTGTTTCCCTTCTCGGGGCTATGTGTCCCTGCAGCCAGCTCCCACATGGACTCAGCTATAGCATCAGCCCACAGCCAGCCACACTAGCATGTCCTCATTGTGACAGAGGATTTAGATACAGTTGGGCACACACACGCGCACGCACACCCAAGCACACATACAGTACCTAGAAACACAGAGGTAACATGGACATGTAACATGTGCAAACAAACACACCTCAAGGGCTAGATAAAGATAGATAGATAGAGAGAGAGAGAAAGAGAGAGAGAGAGAGAGAGAGAGAGAGATGGAGTTGAATTGTAGATACATTTCATAAATCATCCATCTGTGTGGTTTATGTAACATATGATTTCACTCCTGCTCTCTTTATTAGCTTGTGATAGTCTACAAAATAAACACATGCACGCACACGCACACAAACACACTCCACTCCACACTTCTGCTAAATGTTCATTGTGTTAAGTCATCATTTTCTTTGCTCCTGGAAAACTGAACAGAACCTTAATTCATTAGTCAACCCACATACACTTATAATATTTACAAGCAGCCATTTATATGGCTGGAGAGGCGTGGACCTTCCCGGGTAATACCCAGGTCAGCTTGCTGGCCTGTGTCCTGACTCCAGGAGAGCTGGACTTATTGACTGTTGCTTTTGTACTGTACTGTACCAGTGGTACATTTAGCAAAACAACACCAGTTCCCTTACTGCCAAGTCATGCAGGTGTTGGTGCCATTGAAATCACTCATAGACTGTGCAGTGTTACCTTGAATGAGCCTAAATGGTAGTGTAATCCACACTGAACAACACATGATGTTATTTTATTGTATATGAAAACAAGTATCATGTATTATTAATAAGTCAAATATTTTTGGTGTATTGCAGTACTAAACGCACATATCCTGCTGTGAAAAAGGCAAAGGTTGTCGGGCAATCAGCATGATCACAGTCATTCTGTTATGAATGTACCATTGTTTATATTTCTTTGCATCTGCCAAGAAGTCAATTTCAAACTATTGTAAATGTAAATGTCATGGACTTTTGTAATTTGAGTTTAGTATTGGTTGTTTTCCCTCACCATGCTGACTCTTTACTGTAATGACTTTTATAGTGACTCCTGCAGGTCAGTGAACACAGAGAGAGAGAGAGTTTTAACAGCACTTTAATTAGACATCACTATATTCCATTTTATGGTTAAATCAAGAAAATAAATACTTTTTTATTGGTTTAAAAATACATTTTACATACAAACAATAATCCCATCACTATTGACCGTTAACAAAATCCTTTAATCCCACACATTCTTAAACTCCCCTACATCACCCATCATGTTATAATAAGTATATTGTAGCATTACTCTACCCTTCACCATCCCTTTGAACAATGAGAGCATGTCTTGAGCTCTATCAGTGTCTATTGTTTGTTTTCTGATAGTGTATATAGCCAGGTTTGCCTGCCCAATCAAAACATTTGACAATTTACCCTTATTTTATTTTTCTGAGAATAAATAATGCAAAAAATAAAAATATTCTTGCTAAAAACTTCAAATTAAGCAAACAGAGAAGTCAATGTATAAAACAAATCACAAAGTCTACAACAATGTGCAAAACAATGAAATATTGTTTCTCTTTTCCAAACAAAAGAGACAAGTGCTCTGGACCACTGGATTATATAAAAGCATTCACAGCAGTAATGCCATGTTGTATTCTCCATTGTAAATCACCTACACTTCAACCGTGGTTTATACAGCACTCTCCAAGATGGCCTAAGATCTGGCTCTACCTTTAAATGCCTCCACGTGTGTCTGCTCTATCTTTTAGCTTTTCCCGACCATTTTTATCGTCGTTAGCCCCCCAACTATCATTGCAATTGACTTCTGCTCCCCTTCCATTATGTTCAGTTAATTTTTGGAAAAGGATCAATGTCCAAGTCCTGTAGTCCAGTTTCTCAATATTTTCCTCTTCAGGCATCGCCTGCCTAAACATTTTTCCAACGTTTGGTCAACAATCCGCACAGATCGTATTCCCAGTTTTTGCGCGATTGATTCGACTTAGCTCCAGTCACTCCCTGCCGTTCTGTTAGGTTTATTACAATAACTGTTCTTGTTTTAATGATCTGCCCTCCAGGCTTTGAGCTCTGGTCAGGGTGATGTCCAGACTTGATCCACACAGTATTGGCTCCTCAACCAATGTAGGGACACATTTTGTTCCATCCTGAAAGGCTTTAGCAGTGCATGCATTAATTATACGTGTATAATATGGGAGGATTCCCACATGACTCCAACAAACACAATTAGTAAAAAAAGCAGTGCTCTTCCCAAGCCCAAATGTCCAACCTGCCTCAAAATAAGCTCTGCTGCCCGCCTCCACTGTTGGGTCCTTACCAAAACCTCTGAATGAACGGTATAGTGTAAAAGATACCTTCCTACACTCCAAGTGAATTAACCCGTCCCCCTTTACCTCTTGGTAAAAACAACAAACTCTGTGGGATTAAATGAAATCTACCCCAAAACATATATGTGCACCTGCACCTTAGCCAAAAGCCCCTTTTGTGGTTCCAACAACACTAGTCGATGCCATGAGGAGGATACAACCACATTGTTAGTGTGTGTGTGTGTGTGTGTGAGAGAGAGAGAGAGAGAGAGAGAGAGAGAGAGAGAGGCAGCACAAGAAACAGAGCCACAGGGGATGAAGCTAGAGACGGACAGAGAAAGAAAACTGCGTGTAGGTGTGTGTGTGTGTGTGTGCGCGCATATATGTGTGCCAGGTGACAGAGAGGGATGGGTACATGGGCAGGTCCTGGTAATGAAGGGCCGATAAGGCCCTGGGCCTGGGTTAATTGTCCCTACAGATAAAGGGTAACAAATTGTCAGAGGGTAATGGCAGGAGCCTGGCCAGGGCCTGCTTTCACATTCATCAGCAGGACTGGCCGGGACTGCCAGCCTAAAGAGCTATAAGGACCACATAAGGGAACAATGCAATGGTCCTTAGGGGGCAGAACAGCTTGGGATACTCACAGGACTGAAAGACAAACCTTTACAGACCGTTCTAGTGAAAGTTGACATTTACATTATACTTTTCTATTCAAGGTACTTGTAGGAACAGCAAGGTTACAGAAATGACTAGGAGCAGCTAATGTAGGGTAGATGACTGGTCCATAGCACACCTGTGCAAAAAGCATGCTGTTTTATCGGCTTCTTGATATGCTACACCTTTCAGGTGGATGGGTTATCGCGGCAAAGGTTAAGGCAGCGTGTCCACCAAAGCTTTTTTCCTCATCTGAAAACGCCGGTCGCTCTGTGGAAAAAACCCGACTGGCAGCCGGGGAAACAGTGACAGTGATGGGGGCGGCGTTTCACCCAAAGTTTAAAGTTTCAAATTGAAACTTCTTCTCGTTCGGCGAGGAAATGACACTCAGCGGCCATGCCGCGCTCATGGGGTTTTTAGAAGCCTGGAAAAACCTCGGCGCCCCTATTGGAGTCAATTGACTAAAATAACGCTGGCGTGAGAAATTAATGCTTTGGTGGACATGGGGCTTAATTTGAGAGAAATACGCTGTGTTTGCGTATACAAGTCACAAACAACAATGACATTTTAAATATAGGAGCAGTGTACAGTAGGGAGTACAGTACATGCTTGTAGGAGCAGGAAGGTTTACAATTAATCATTTATTGTAAATTTATTGTAAACGTTTTTATTAAATATTTAGGAGCATTTATGCCCAAACAGGGATAAACGCTAGTGGACCGACGACCTCTCAGACCTCTAGCCTACCCTGCCCTCTTGCTGTTCTCATGCGTACTGCACCTTGACTTCATAACAGCTTCCTCCCAGCGGGACAATGAAGATTTGAGCTGAAATTTAATCGCAAGAAGACACTGCAGGCTCTGGGACAATGTTAGATATCAATTGTCTCTCACTTAGGAAGCTGCAAGACTTGGCTGAGGTTTAATGCAGTAAGACCAGAGGTTATGGTAACAGTGGATCTGGTTTAAACTCCAGGGAGTTTGAATAAGATAATAGACCTTCAAATATTAATAAACAACTATCTTCAATACAACCCAAACCTATGCAGACATATAGACTGGTTTTTTTTTTCTATGTACAATATATACATCTCTCTCTCTCTGTATCGATCTTTCAATTGATCGTATCTGTCAATCAAGGGACCGCACAGGAAATATATTCAAAGCAAAAAATGCTAATATGTTTGTTGTGTGACAGCAAAATATATTCTGTTTTCCTCTACACTAAGATGAGGTGTGCACCTTGCAGTGCTGACACAGCTCTCATTCAAACTGAGAGATCGTGGTAGTTTGAGGTTGCCGTGTGCTGAAAATGGCTGTGGTCGAGAATGATTCATCACAACAGAGCCTGCAACACACGGCACCATGTCCTAAGGAGGATGTTGATGATCCAACCGTGCAATGATCACACGGGGCGGAGGGTGACGTATGATGTGTGTATACTCGCAGCACGCACACAGACGCGCACTGTTGTTCCATACTGGCTGCTTTATGGGTCGCACATTATAACACACTACAGGCCGAGAGACAGGGAGTTTTTCATGTGATGTGACCCGCGTTAAAAAAAAAAAAAAAAAAGTACTTCGCCCTTGAGAGTGTGCCATCCTGTCTCACAGAACACACTGAGTTAAATAGTACAGTTTTATGACATTGAAAGATGGGGAAAAGTGAGTTAAAGTTTTACCTGTGTGTGTCCTTGCTTCCAAATCGAGCCTGGATCACCTTTTCCCATATGTTCAGTGTGTTTCAGATGCAGTAACATTGTTTTCAAGGCCAAATCAAGACTTACGCCAGAACAATACAAGTACCATTGAAGGCCATAATGAAATAGTAACAGATTTTGTTGACAATGTTGATTGTTTCACTTACACTGATGTTGCAGTTGGTTGGGTACTTTTCAAATGAAACCAGAATGTGCCAACACTTAGAAGGGAACAGTATTAAATGCATATATCAAATGTTTGTGCAGGTTGGTTGTACTGTTGTCTACTTGGCAGGTCCTGAAATAAAACAGAACAGTCTGCACTGTTTGAGACCGAGTAAAAGGCTTGAGACCTTTAAAAGGTAGCCTGGAGACCACTGACAATGTTCTTGGGTATTAAATTGCTTGGACCACCAGGTGTTCATTTTCAAGCTGAAATATCACTAGGGTGGATTTACAAGAATAAAAAGTGGTTGATTTGTGCTATAAACTTTCCTTAGCTTGTATGTTTTCTGGAGGAAGGAAACATATGGTTGCACTTGTATAGTATATGCTGAAACACTGCCATCTTGTAATTTGTTTAAATTAGACTTGGCTGTGACATTAGCTAACAAGTTGTTGAGAAAATAGATAAAAGACAGAAGAAAGGTAAGGTAAGGTCAAGAGGAGGCAAACAAAACAAAGGAAAACAAAACAAAAGAGAAAATACACATGTAAAAAGTAATATCAAAAGGAAAACCAGTTGTAAGAAAAAAGGCAAGTGAACAGATGAGAAAATAATTTCACAGTTGAGAGGAGCTGACAGTGGATAGCGAGGAATGGAATTGAAGACAAGGAAATAAGAACAATGAAAGATTTGATTTGAGAACATGAAATGTACCGGTACCCATTCCCACGTCTCTCTCTACCTGGGTACCCACAACCCTTCTCTGCCCCAGCAGTCAGTATTCAATGCCATAAATCTTAGGGTGACATTTTGGCCAGTGAGTCCCACGTAAATACAGCCAGTGAAATGTCAGTGCGGAAGGCAGACAGAACTGAATTAGGACGAGGGAGAGTTAAGGCGCTAATGTCGCCACACTTTAGCACACCCACCATCAGTCTTCATGACATTTAAGAGATTCGTCCCCCCTCCCATCCATCCCACCCCAGTGCCACGGCAAACCACAACATAAAGGCAGCAAAACGTAAAGTTTGAGGAGAGAGACAGGCACATGCTGATGGATCAGGAGTTCTACTGATCTTATCTCAAAGAAATGACATCCATTTGAATTATATGCGGTGATGTGCATCAATGAAAGCTCTAAAGCACTGTGTCAGATAAGATAAGATGGGTTTGGATAAGACAAACAGTAACGCATTCAGGCGTTATGCGGTCAACGTTAAGATAAGTTAAGTTAAAGTGAAGATACGCATAGGGTATAGTGAAATGTAAGGTAGCTTCATTTTTACACCGATGCCTTAATATTGTATTTCCATTGGTTTATGTATTTTATTTAGAAACTCCTCTATACTACATCCAAACGCAACTCATTTTGCACAGAACAGAATTACCCAGCTCTCTCTTGTATTTGCTGTTGTTTCCCTCAATCTTCCCCATCACCACATGGCGGTTGCATCGATTTCTAAATGAATAATTGAGGACATCTGCTTAACTGTCCTTTTCAAATCTCCCCGGCCTCCTCTCCATTCCTCCTGAATCATCTCCGCGTCCAACCCGTGTCTGACATCACGTGACTCCATCCTGGACCTCCTATGCAGAGGCGTCGGGATACTGCAGGCAAGACAGGCCCAAACCATGTCTGACCAGTAACTAGTTACTAGTTACTAGTAACACCAGTGACTAGTTACTGTAATATTTTTTTTTTTTCAGTAGTGTAACAAATGACTACTTTCAAAACGATAATAATATTACAATTATTAATCCAAATAATGTTGCACTACTGCGTTACAAGAACAATATTTCCCCCCCCATAGACTTCCATCTTATGAAGATGTGCCTTTATTATTTTGCTGGTCCTATAGCACACTTAGGGTAGGTCAATTGAACTAACCTGTCAATCATCTGGTTTGAGAGGCTGCAATGTTTTCACTTTGGCTGATTTTTGACTCCTGAGGTTCAATATCGTTCCAATAAATAGGCTTCAGTTCTAAAACGAGCTGGAAGGAATAATAAGTTAATATTAAATTATTACTATTCCTGAGTAACGTGCCCAACCCTGTGTCTGACATCACGTGCGACTCCACCTCTCATCCATCCTGGACCTCCTATGCCTGCCAGCGTGCCTCCTCTCTCCTTTATAAACTCCTCTCCCTGTCTCAGCCTCGTCTCGCCTGATGTGCGTGCGTCTCCCGGTCTCTCCTCTGCTCGCGCTGTGTGCCAATGTGGATCCTGTTGTGTGAAGCCTTGTTCGAGGGGGAATGGGCTGCTCGCTTGGCTGGCCTGCCTGTCTGCGCGTATCATCCGTCAGCAAGACACGCACTGTTGTTTTAGAGTTCTGCTGGGAGCTGTCTCATGGCCTCCCCTTCTCTCTCTCTTTTTCTCTCTCCCCCCTTCTCTCTCTCGTACCCCCCTCCACCTTTATCTCCCGCTCCTGCCTAGCCAAACATTTCATGCTCTGTCATGTCATATTCTTCTCTTGTTCTCTTGTTCTTTTGTTCTCTCTCTCTCTCTCTCTCTCTCTCTCTCTCTCTCTCTCCCACACAGCTGATATAAATTCCAAACTGTGCCTCTGGCTCCCATCATTAAGTTAATCGATGGGCCTGAGTAATGCAAATTATTTAATTCAATAGAAGCAAGGCCTGATGGGAATGAGCTGGAGTAAGTGTGTGGTTGTGTGCTTCAGGAAAATAAATAAATAAATATATAAATAAACTAGGTGTAGTATGTAAAAACATTGATGTATGTATGTGTTAAACATTGTTAATATTTAAGGTGCATTGACTTACTGTATGTGACCCTTTTATTTTCACCTTATTGATTTTTCCTTCTTCCTTAATATCACTTAAACATATCAAAATCACCTCACAGCCCAACCATCTTGATGACTGCTTCTTTGGGAACTGCAGCGGTGCTCCATCAGTGTCGGGAGTAGAGTCACAGGGAATCTGACTTGTCAATAATTCAATGTGGTTCCTTGTGGTTGTCGGCATGTAAACAGACACAAAACGAACCACCAAACACAACAATAAATTAAATGTACATTCCGACCGCGCCGTTTCTCACCACGCTAGCTCTCGCCTCTCGGCCTGATGGCTTCAAGATGTAGAAACAATGTGAACGTTTTCAATGCTGCATGTCTATGTAATATGTATCAACGGAATGTAACCCCCCGTACCCACCCACACACACACACACTTTCTCCATTCTCAGCTGTGTGTTTCCTCTGTGGACCCGGGCTACGCACACAGCTTGTACCGGCAGGTGTAAGAGTGAAGCGTCGACAGGTGCTTCACTGTGTTCTCCTTCAGCTCACCGTCCTGTTTGCCCGCTGGCCTCGGACGTTTCCCGCCTTCCGTGCCGTTGCTATTGTTACCCAGAAGCTGAACGCTGATGTCTTCAGACACGCCGTCATGTATTCTACACACCCTTTGCTGTTGCTCCCTCTCACCAGGCGTGATAGCTATAGCTTAGGGAGCTTAATGCGTAGCGCGTCCAGCCCCTGTGCCTACCTCTCCATCTCTGCTTGAGCCGATACTAAAATATTTAACCCCCACAGCCGCCCACAACCGTGCTCTCCCATCCTTCTGCGTGGCTGGAGGGAAATGTGTATCGGCTTGGCAGTAAAAAGTCACAGCTGGATATGCATGAGGCAAGGGACGGCACAATCCCATCTGCCTCTTGAAGACGTTGTTCTTGCACACCCCTAGCCCCCCCCTCCCCCCCAAACCCAAACCCCGACACATTCAGCTGTTAGAAGAACAGGGTCATGTTGACGTAGGTGCATGAAGAGATGGGGGCAAAACATTCCAGTTCCAGCTGGCCCTGAAAGATGACATCATTATACCATACAGTGGAAGCCAAATGTCAAAGAGATTTGTGTTTTTATTGCCTATAGCATGGCGATCAAGGCCTTATCATTAGCATGCCATTTGAAAGGCCCACTTGTTAATGAAGGTGACTTTTAATGATGATTGTCCTTTTCAACGGTTTCTGCCATGATTCTAACCCCAAAATGAGTATCTTGTGGCCTCCGGTTTGCACTTTAAAGGTGTGTGTGCACAATCAAGTATAATTATGTATGTCTGGCCATCACAACCGCACAAGCAGGGAGTGTTGAGAGCATAAAGCATTTTGCCTCCAATTTGGCAAGTCACACCACTGTTGTTTGCTAGAAATCTGAGGTTGAATGTGCAAATCTTTCATGTGCTTACAGGACCTGTTTTGGCTGAAACACACAATTGTACGCCTTTAAATATTCTACAGCATGCATTTCCTTTATTCTCTACATGCCAGAGGCCTCTTACTGAAGCAAAATGTCTATTAAATATTTGTGTCATTTGTGATTAGACCTGTTATCACAAGACACCCCTTTTTATAGGTGGTGATTAATTGAGCAGCAGATTTGTCAGTACACTAAGGCTGAGAACCACTAATAATGATTTGCTTTTATGTGCTATTAATTAAAGTAATTTCAGTGTATTTAAAGGTTCATGACATAAGTGCTGCAGAAGCCAAAGCCTGGCTGTGACATAGTCTTCATTAACGCAAGCACGAACGCACACCTTACTTTTATGAGTTCACAACTATGCACAATGAGCTAGAAGCAAAAGACAATACTATTTGGCACAGGTTTTTTGGACTTCAGATGATGTACAGGCATGGTTTATCCAAGTCCATGTAAGCCAACAATGCCCTGGCTGTGTGTGCCAGCACGTTTTAGCAAGTTACAACAAGTGAGAGAACTGATTTTGTGGGAATATATTCATTAAAGGAATTTATGTTTTCAAAAATTGGCATATAATTATTTATAGGCATGTTTTGGATGGAGGTTAGGGTATGACTGGCATGATGCTAAAGATGATTAAATGGAAAACATATGGAAACAACTATGTACGCATAGTTAACAATCTGACTTAACCGCTAGGGAAAATGCTTAAGTGATGAAGTGATAGTTGTAATCCAAAATAATTTCCATCTGTGAGATAAACTTCCCAAAGATGTCCCGGATAGAATATTTGGTTACAGCTCTGAATATACGTTTTAATAATTTATTTTGAATTAAGTGTACTGTATTTGTGAACTGTCTTGTGGTTTGCAAATATATTGATCACAAAAAAATACTAATTTAATATTGCTCACGTTTTAAATGGTCAAATTGAATTGTTTTCAACTTTAATCCAATTCTACAACTTTGTATTTAGTAATGGGGAAATATTGGGTTTAATTTAGAATAAAAAATGATGAACCAATAAAGCTTGTTGCTTTTTAATAAGTCCATATACACTTTTCCAAACAATTTTATTTTGAAAAAGCAATCAGAAAAATGAAGAGCCCTACCAATTAAAACAAAGTACCTGCCCAAAAACGGGAGAAAGTAAACGCAAATAATGATGGAAGGCTTTTATGTACACAACAGCAGACGTTTTTGGTGTTACAGTACCATCGAATCACATTGACATGTATGCTTTCACATACTTAAAAAAAAAGTAAAAACAAACAATGTTGTAAGGGCTTTGACAGAGAAAGTTCTAAAAGTCAGCTAAGGCACAGAGCACCCCAGACAACAACTGGGGAAAACTTCAGTTATAGATGTTTGTGCAACAGTTGCTTGACATTACATTCCAGCAAGAACAACAACAATCTGGCATAAGATTTTCTCTGCGAGGCAAATAGGACAAGCTTGTTGTCAGACCTGTCCAAAACACTGAAAGAGGATTATGCACTTTAGTCAATAAACACATCAATTCACTCCTTGTGCCTCATTATAGACACTTTAAAAACCCCAGTAATTTAATATCATAGTCATTTAATCACATCTGCATATATGTACAATACCTTTTGCAACATGTTTTCAATACAAAATACCTATATACATTTTCTTCATTGTTAATTTGTTACAAAATAAGCCTTTCACATTACGTTTATACTGTACTGTTTCTGTTGCTTTCCCCCTAAAATTATAAATAATTAAAGTTACTTAATGCATATTTTGTAAATTATTTCGTTTCAGCGCTATCGGCTGGGCAACAGAAGCCAGCCAATCGCCGACAGATTAATACTTGATAACTTCACCGCTAAAGCAGTCCATATTTGAGCATGAGGAATTTATGCCGGGATGCACACATCCAACAGAGGCAAGTTGAACTTGACATTAATAATTGTAACTATTCAAAATTACCATTTGCAAAAACACTCACATATCTAATGTGGCAGCTAAATAATGTTAACAATCACAATTTAAGTTCCTGATTGGCCTTATAATAGAGAGGTATAGATTTAAAACAAATACTGTACCTATAATACAATATGCTAGTTTGAAAAGTTATTTTCATGAATTAGTTTAGTCATTTGTATCAATGATAGATTGTCTTGATGGCAGCAAAAGGTACTTCAAATGTAAATACAGTTGAACAGGTGCCTTGTCCAGACCTAATAAATAAAGAGTTCACAATAAAGATAAGAAATTATCACTTCAAAATGTATTATTGTCACAGAAAATTGCTACAAGCATTCACTGTTATGAAACTGACAATACCATAGAACAACCACAAAGCACAGTGTCTTTGATCCAGACTTTGTCCAATTAGTTTGAACAGTACTCTATTGTCTGTTCACCTTCTCCATCTGATGAGGTTGTTTGATAGATTGACCTTGACCCTGTAGGTCACAGCGGCTTCCTGTTGTGGTGAGCTTGGGGAACAGCCATTCCGGAAACCAAGACAAAAAGATCTACAGTATTCAGACATGACAACACTGACTAACACGCAGATGTGGGCTGTAAAAAGGTACAGTATATGTTCGGGGCATTGGCCTTTGTAAATAAAGGCAGCTCTCTTTACAAAAAATATTTATCATGCTGCCAAGGCAGCGTGGTAGTAATTTAGTCATTGACTAAAATATTTGAATGTTTATAAACTTATAAATAAATAGCAACATGTGGACACAGTCTCCCCATTCACACAATCTGAAACCTTTTTTATATATATTTATATATA
>JAODUH010022399.1:0-25001 GCA_027564835.1 Typhlichthys subterraneus
TGTTTGCTTATAATTGCTGGTATACGACCTGTCCAACTACTGACAAATGTACTACATGTAAGTCGCTTTGGATAAAATCATCTGCCAAATTCCGTAAATGTAAATGTATTTCGGGGGGATGCAGGGGCATATATCAACCACTCAATGGTGTGAGGCGTAGCCTATGGATACTCGCCTATTTGTTCAGACTGAGTCTGTTCCGGATATTTTCATAGCTCTGTGACACATGGGAATCGGCTTTACACCATCAACATCACCACAGCGTATTTGGCACTGGCACACTGGTGAGATTTACCACATGCAACATGGCCTGCTACAAGCTCAGCTGCCACAGACGGAAGGCCCCGGCAGCCCCCCAGTGTGATGACTCTGCCGGGAATAATAAATAGGTAAAGTTAATACTCAAGAACATTTGAAAGCAAAACTAAATGACAAGACCCTTATTGGATTGTTTTCCATTATAGTTTAGTAAACGTCACCTGTTTCAGAATTTTGGATTTCCTTTAATTAAATAAGGACATTTCCACAAAAATTGGTGCCGAAAAAGAACACATTTGTACATAGATATATTCACCAGAATGCAGGAAGTGTTTGACGCTCAAAATGTCCTGGGCAAAAAGGCTAAGATTAATATCCCACACTAAAGTTTTACCAAGATTTACACCAATGAAAACATAAAGCCTTTGTATGTAGGCCTACAGATCATATTCTTAAAGGTAAAGGTGCTTTTATTGTCAAATACACATACATGGTGCGAAATCCATCACTCAAGGGAGCAGTGGGCCGCCGCTGTGCAGCGCCCAGGGACCAAATCCAGATTGGACCCCCCTTAAGGTCTGATCCTGGACACACCTCCAGAGAGATTTACACAAAGAGGTTCCAACGGAAGGAAGGTCCACATTGTTTTATTGAATGAATATCTTTATTTATTTGACTTTTTAAATAATAGCGGCACCTCTGCGGCTGCTTATTTACATTGTGGTCCTTTTGAGGGTGGTAGAGGGTAAGTTACAACCATGTCAATAGTTTCCAGTCATATACATTCTTATGTACATTTAGACAATTTGTATATCAATGTACAATAAAAATACAATCAAATTCAGCAAATGGAATTAACAATAAAATACATTATTAATACTTCCTTCAATCTTACTGCTAATTTTTGATCGATTAATGAATGATCTCTAAGCCATGTTTTCAATGAGGACATAAAGGTACCTATGGAGGTAATCATCTTGAGTTGTTTTGGTAGAGCATTCCACATAATGGCTGCTTTTAAAAAAGGAGGTCACCGTGGTCTGGCCCTCTATGCAGTGATCGCCACATAGAACTAGGCTATATAAAGGATCACCGGCGTAGAGCAAGTGAATGATCATGTCATTACAACAGAAACTCAACGCGACTCATCAGTCGTTTGATTTAAATACGACACTTTTGAGTAATTAGTCCAATGACTGAAAATGCAGTGCGCTCTAAAAGTACCCAGACTGCTTGCAAAAATTCTGTTTTTATTTTTTTATTTTAAACAAACAGAACAGGCAGCTTAATCTGCCGAAGCGTGGTCTAGGTCAGGGGTTCCCAAACTTGTTTGTGCCAGGGCCCACCTAGAAATAGAAATCTATTTAGAGACCCACCAGTACCGGTAACGCAATTTTCAAAAAACCTATCCATTTTAACTAATGCTATACCTGTGTGTGTGCCAAATATTTTTGAGCAGAGCGCGCCAGAATCTATGGGGCGGGGAAGTGGTGAAACCCCCAAAAATGGCTAATAACTCAAGCCATACATCGATCTCTTCAGCGGAATGTCTGGATCGTGAAAAAAACTTGAGTTTCTATCACTTACCGTTTTGAAGAATATAAAACTATGCAAAATCATCAGGGTGCAGATCTCAGGTAGCTTCAGTCTAATGTCACCCTGAGAATCAGTCTGGAAAGCCTGGAGCATGGGTTTGGACAGAGTTCCATTCACATCCAACATTTATTTCCTACCTCCGAGATATGAGCTTATGCATTTTATCGCTAAACTGTCAAATCCCAATGCTGTTAACGTAGAATGGCATGATCTACAGTATAAAATGCTTTTTGGAGATCTAACATGACCATACCACAATACTTTCCCCCATCTATCTCTCTCCTGTAATCGGCGAGGTTGAATAAGCAAGTGTGTCAGTAGAATGTGATTTCCTGAAGCCTGATTGGAAGTAATAGTATAACTATTCTTAGGACATCTATCTGCTCAAAAATAATCTTCTCTATTATCTTTGATAGTGCACAAAATGTTTAGAAAGGGGGGATTTTCACTCTTTATGCAGACCAGAATCACTAAGCGTTCCATGCAAGTCAATGGGAACACATCTGGGCCTGGCCTCGGTGCTGCTCATGTCAGCCTCCACAGCAAAATGTTGTTGGTGACATGCCTACTTAAGAGACCAGAAGCGTTCCATTCTTGTTCAATTGAAATCCATTACAACTATCTACAGTATCTTTCCAGAATTCTAAAGTCATTGAGCCTCCAAGATCCTAGAATATTTCTCCTGCATCTAACTGCTCTTGGTCAGGATGTGTGAAACATGCAGACGGTGGAGCAGACTGCTAGCTGCTGCATTGCTTTTCAAGACAGTCAGTGACTGTGGTTGGAACTAACAGTTTGTGTGTAATGTTCTGATCAATATCATGTTTTTTGTTTTTTTTTTAGTAATTAATTTATTACAGTGCCTAAACTTTCCTTCCTTCGAAAGGCGTTCAGTTGAGTCACATTATGAAGACCATGGCGTGTGGTGGCTAAAACAGGATGCAGGGATGACAAGGCCCAGCGCTGCGGTCTGCTATAGCAGGCTAACGCTCACCTCATTAGCCTGGGCTCCTTCCACATCTTCCAGGGACTGCGCGCAGCAGCAGGTGGATTGACTGGGATAAATAAGGAATAATTAAGAAATCTTTCTGGCTGTGAGTTGACCTCAATATGGGGCTTTACTCACGGGTTTACTGATTTCCTCTGCTTTTGGTTTGTGTTATGTTGACCACTGATATCTATACGACGAGCAGGGAACAATGGATATCCTGCGAGGCAGGGAGAAAAAACAAAACATTTTTAACAAGCCGCTTCAGGCTATGCGAAATATGACCAAACAAACTTAAGACAGACACTGGGCAAAGATCATCATCCTTACCTTTCCAGATTAAATGTATAATGCTCTATTCTTTTTATCAATTTACATGTATCTACATAATGATGACAAATAGTCCAATGTACAAATGTTACGTGGCTCTTCTCCAATGAGAAAAAGGATGCATAGAATGCAAATATCTACAAACTTTTTCTTCCGCTTCCTCATCCCCTCCCAAATATAACCGTTAGATGCGGTATTTCGGGCGCTGTGTCATGTCCTTTCACACATCACAGTAAGGACCATGATGACATACTGCCGCCGTATCTTCTTCTACCAGGCTAATATCTCATGGGCAGAACATTCGTTTTCTGGTCAACTTAAGCTGAAAGCCACGGTCAGCCCCCTCCCGTTCATCCATCATAGACTGACCTTGACCACGGAGCTCGTGACGGCTGCCCGGGGCACACAGAGTGACTAATGTCGTTTCAGCTGTTACCTCCCCACACCAGAGGGTCCTGATTCCATCTAGCATATTATCCGACCCCAGCGTCTACAGATTCCTATCTCTGCCCCCAGCTTTAATTATTCACGCTGCTGAATCACACACTCTTATCGGAGAGATAACCCACACCGTCCAGACTCCCTGCGCTCTTCATCCCCTCCTCTGCCTCCCTCCATATCTGCCTCTATCTATCTGCCGGTTTGACACAAACGTATCCTTCAGTTTATCGTGAAAGACAACTGGGGTTGTCTGCTACTGTGGCTGTGCTATGCTATGCTAACACAGGGCAAACAGAATAAAGGACGGGCCAAGCAATAAAATAAAGAGAGAAAAACTGCACTGTAGTATCCAGTAGATAAAACAGACATTCAAATCAAACTTGAATGTCTGATTCATCTACTGGATTCCTGTAATAAATCACACCTTAGTCAAACAGAATAGTACAGTTAGTCTTATTTGCTTTAGCTATAGGCTATTTAGCTATATCATTATTTGTCTGATGTAGGTTGCAGTAGCCTTTATAGGTATGTAATGTAAGTAGCCTATGTATTAGTAATGCATAGATTTAATTTACTTTAAATACTTTAAATACAATACAATGCATTAGTATTTAAAGTTTTTTAAAGTTGCATACATTTAGTATGTAATTACAACAAAAGTTAAACTATTTTGACACTGGTTATTTTTGTGGTTGGGAACTTGTCAGGTAGCCTACATCCTGTAACTTTGTAATCCACAATCTTTTGATTTAGTGTTCATTCATCTTAAATTGGTTGGTGGTTTTTCATCATGTTTCCTGTAGAGCTCATAGTTAGGCAGCATTCTGCAGAATGCATATCAGTAAGTTCCGTTGACGCTTGAAAGCTTTTGTTAGCTATGACTTCAGTGGGTGGCAGAGGAGGTAGCTCAGTTTGTCTTCACTCACTTTATAAATAATCCATCCGATGTGAGATTAACGGATATTGACTCGGCGGTGTTATAGAGCAGTGTCTGCGAAACCGCACCATCGCAGCCGCATGCACATTAACTCACATGCACACACACCTCTCTGATATACCAAATGTGTTCCTTACCCCCTGGACAAAGATCTTATTTCTTGGTGACAGGTCCAGGACTCAGGCAGGGAGGGAAGGCTCATTTGAAGCTTTGGGAGGAGAGGGGGGGGAGTGTGCAGGATGAGGCTGCCAGATTGACAGGCCGATGAGGCTGTCACTGGGGGGGCGAAGGTGTGGAGATGTTCGGGGACTTGACGTTTGTGGCTCAAAGATAAGCATCGGCGAGAATATGAGAGGCCAGATGGTAATCTTTCACAGGAAGTCAGGCTATACCGTTGCACAAGAAAACCACAGGAGATTGGCTGACCTTGTGGGCCAGTGCTAAAGCTGCATAGGACCTTTAGGAGGGAGCCAGGGCTCCACCTTGCTGCAGACAAGATTGCAGTACGTCCTTTGGGTGGCTACAGTGGTCAATCGCTGTTGTGTCACATGGTGTGACTGCTTTCTGACAACTCATTTGAGATAATCATGCCCAGGGCAGAGCAAAAACAAAGGTCTGAATGCATATCTATTTATAAAAACAAAACATTACTGTAAAAGGTTAAGCTTGAATGGCATTTTTTCCCAACATACAGGAAATTCTTATGCCCATTCCTTAACATAGAAATGTGCCAAGCAGATGGGGAGTTGATCTAATGAAAAGAGTAAATGTCACACTGCTAGCCTTTGCCCTTTTGAGAGCAGATGTTGAAATGCCACAGCATTCTGGGTAAAACGGTGAAGGATACCTGCGGCATTGGTACAGTAATCTGGTTTCAATCTGATTTAATGAAAACAATTACCTGAAAAAAAGTAGAGAACATTTGTATTTTTATTTAAATATAGCTATGGTGTGAATGCCCACTCATGCTGAAAATTATTGTTATAATTATAAATAATAAAGAGAACAAACAAAACATAAAGCAGATCATAAATGCATAAGACAGACCTGTTGAAATAGCACAAGCCACTGAATGTCACCACACAGGAAGTATTTTGAGGTTACTGCATTTGGCTTTTCAGACACTCAGACATGTGAGCGGTCTTATAAGTGGTACAGTGCAGACTCCCTTTTGACTAGGAAAAAGAATGAGAAGACTGAATGGTTGTGAAGGCTGAAGGTTGAGCTAAATTCTTTCTGTTGTTCTTGGTCTAGAATACCACCCTTTCAAATAGGTAGGTGCACAGAGGTATGTTCAAATCACGCATTGATTGAATAATCATGACAGAATATTCCTGGTCTGTTTTAAAACAAATATATTTGATCTTATATACGTACAGGGAATCTGATGTAATATGTGATTGGTAAACTTATTGCCATTTGTAGCTGTTATTTAAAAAACATACTGTATGTATTTGGCTGGCATTACCTGATTCTGAACCATAATGTCTTTCATGTATTACACTCACTTGGATTGATTAGCAAACTGCCCATAAAAGCCAATGTATGTGGTAAAGAAAGAAAGAACATATAAATTTTACTTATTAGTAATGTTCACCTGCCGTAAAATCTTAAAATTGTAATTTTTAAAGAATTATGAGAATTTATGGCAGAATTATCAAATACTCACTTTTTACTTTATTTTTAATGGCCTGTATTAAAATGGCCACTAATACACAAGTATAATTGTTAAGTGGCTTTACGATAGTTTTCACAGGGAGCAATGTGTGTCCATGTGTAGTCAAATGTAATTGTGTTAAGCTTTTAAGCTGTATAGAGATATATAAACACATGCAACAATGTTTTACATCACTAGCAAAACTGTGCTGAAACCATATTTTTATGCTCTGAAACAGCATAAAACACCATGGCTAATTTGTTTCCATGTTTAAGGTACAGCTTAATCAAACCACCTCTCCCATGTGAATAAACCTGTGAGCAATTCTGTAGAATCTTAGTTCAGATTGTTTGTTGGCTTGCTTTCCTTTGCACAGTTGCTGAACATTTGTCTGCTTAATATTACATTGAGACTGAGCTATAGCAACATGTATCTGTTTAAGCAGCCCCACAAACATAGTGGGATCACAATGCATGTGTGAAAGTTAAGTTCCGACGGCACTCGGTCTTGGGAGCTCACAGCCTTGTAAATGCACAGCAAAAGACTAATGACGTTTTCCGTTTGTCTTTTATAGAAACCCTCATTACATCCACAGAGAGGACTATGAGTCTGTTGTGATAATGGTGAGTTATGGCAGTCATATCCATGCCCTTTCCCTGCCAGTTCCACATGGCCGCTCGTTCCCAGGGGAACATTTGGAGCATGCACCACTCGGGTGATTACCTTTAAGTTCCAAATGACGGCGTATCAATATCGATGCACAATACCGTGCAGTGCAGAAAAGACTTTCTATTGTTGTTGTTATTGATACAGTACAGTTTCTTCTCAAATAAGAATATTAATTTGGCAATATGAAAATGACAAGCAATTTCTGATTCATAACTGGTAATAAATTATTATTTATGTTGAATTTACAGTCTTCCTGCTTTTTAAAATAAATAAAACCAAAATATTAATAAACTACATATTTTATAAAATGCCAGTTATTCAATTGAAATTTAATTGACATATATAATATTTATTTATTTAAAATACAATTCACTTTTATACGGATAATGTTCTTTTGTCCAAACACCTGTATAATTTCAGATTAATCTAATAGGTATTTGGATACACTTTGAATATACTTTCACAAAAAGTGTTTAAGTTATGTTATAGTGGAGGAATATTAAGCATAAATGTGTTTATTATCTTTACAGGTTTGAAACTATACAAGTATGCCTACATTAATTTGTAATATACCAATCCCCAGTGCATGATGCCCCACATTGTCCAATTTAGGCTTGGTGAAATTGTGTGTGTGTGCATATTTTTGTTTGTGAGAAGCCTCATAGTTTAGGCTATAGAAGCGGCTATTATGCGTGGATAAAACCTCATGTCATCATCATATAGACACTCTCACATTGCACAAGCATGAAAACAAGGAGAATATTCTGTATACTGGAATATCAGCAGTAGTCAAGTAAGAAAGGTCCACATAAGCTTTTAAAAAGTTACCACTGCAGACTGTAAATGTAAATGCAGCAAAAGTAAAAGTGCACATCCGCCTCACATCTAAAGCAGCTGCGCCCCTTCCCCCCCGTACAGGATGGGGACGAGCTACACAAAGAGTGTTTAGACTACAGCGACAACATCACCGAGCCAGAATACCACGAGGTGATCGAGCGGCAGGACCTTGTGAACGTGCACATACAGCCAGCGCGGTCTGTGCAACATGACAGACCGTACGTAGGTAGGTATCAAGCAAGAGCTAAGATAGCAGAGTTGCCCAGACATCAATATAAGCAGCCAAAATGCTCTATGTGCATTTATCAGGGTCTATTTACCGTGACTTCCCTTCAAAGCGGTACACACAGACAGTGCACTTCCCCGACAGAGCAACCATCCAGTGTGCATAATTAGAGGGGAGCGGAGAGTGAAGCAAAAATAGCGGCTCCATTGGAAGCTGTGGTGTGAATGAAAAGCATCGTGAGGATTTTGCGAGAGAGGGCCGCACGCTGAGCTATCTGCGCCTCTAATCGGGCCTCCAGAGCCATCTATTGGCTGAGCCACGCTGTGGGAGATGTGCAATTATCCTGCTGCAGCGGGAAGGAGGGAGGGAAAAGGTAGAGCAGTGAATAGACTCCCTTCAGTCTTACGTCTTTCACTCGCGTCTTCTCGCTGGCTCACAGTCAGTCACAGCCTGGAGCCTCTCAATAGCACATACAACACTTACTGTGGCTTTAACGTCCGGCCACATACCAGAGGAGGGCTCGCTGTAATCATGGCTGTCCTCAGCCCCTAAAATGCTGCAGGGATCCCCAAACAACTGAAGCGGTTAGAAGTTAGAAGTGTTCCAAACTTTGATCTTTGTGCTACGCAACTATTAACCACATGATACTTAAGAACTCAATCTCATATGACACAAAGCCAGCTTGTTCCAGTATAAACTATGTATCTATTTTACTGTTATAATGACTAAAACTACTTCACCTTACATACTGTAAAAGGTCCTGTCCTCGTTAAAGGTATAGTCGGCTAGCTAATACACTTTTTGTCAGATTCACCAAATAACTCCTTGCATTTCGCTAGATACTGGAAAAAGAATCCAGTACACAGCCCTGGCTCCTTTAATAGGAACATAAACAAAGTGGTGAACAGTGCTTCCAACAACAGTGCACTTGGCATCACAATGTCTTTCAATGGAGCTTCTGAGGGAGATGGTTTTGATTTGAGCTCAAAGTTAGCAAGTGGGACTAACCCTGCCTTTAACTTAGCCATCATATGCGTTTTCATAACGCTGTGGAATGTAGCTAAATATTAGAAGTGTACTTCAAAGTGTAGTTCAGTAGAGGAATATAATACTGATGCGGTTATTATCCACAAACAATGCATTGTTTTTTTTATGCTCAATAAAAATTGAGGTAATGATAAGCAAAGGGTTAAAAAAAAGGGAAATATTCCTCTTACAGAAGTGACCACTACAAAATAAGATGAATTCGTACTGAGAAAGAACATGCCTCTCTTATTAACAGTTTTCCCTTGTGATACCATGTTTGGATGGATATGAACAACACGATAAATAAAATTACATTACTATGTTTCTAATTCAACCACACAATACAGTAAACTACATTACATAACACAATCATGTATTTAAGGGGGGCTCGTGCTTTATTCTAACTGAACCATTTCTGGCCTCCCATTATAGTTCACACCCTGCCTACTTATAGAGAGTGCACAATCAATAACTGTAAAACACAGTATTATTAAATGATAGTGTCTTAATTCATATTATTTTTTTCCTCTGCCCCCTTTTAGACAGGGATAGTCCATGGTCATCGGCTCTGGTTTCAGTATGTTTGTTTCTTTGTTAAATTGTTATGTTTGTGTGCTGACCGATTGATTGATTGATTGATTGATTGATTGATTAGTTAAATCCTTTATTCATTCATACTTAAGTGTTCATAATTCATACACGTCCCTCTCGATATTGTCAGTGTGAACCAGCCCCAACATGTCCACCCAGAGAAGCACACAGTAAGCCAGGTACACAATCAAATATGTGGCCCTCGCACTGGCGGGGCCAAGCTTCGATATGTTTATGAGAAAGGTTAGCTCATTGCGTGTACGCGTCAAAGTACATGTGGTCATACATTCGTTTTGTCTGAATTCAGGGCCTGCTGTGGATCGAAACGTGAAGCCAGGCAGAATAAGAATTCCATTAGGTAACTGTAAGGATAATAGCATTCTTATGGTTTATCGTTTTGTTCAGAAACAGTAGATAGTAAATTAAATAATTAATGTTTTTAACAGATGATAAACAGCCAGCTGTGGAGCCAAGAGAAAAGGTAAACATAAAAGTCATTGCATGGTCCCTAATCTCATGGTGGTTTATAAGTAGCCTATGTTGTCAAATGGACTTCATTTATTTAGTCCACCCCTCAGCCCGGAGGCAGAGGGGTTCGAAACAGCAACTTGTTTTTTTTTCACCTCTCGCCCCACTCTACGTCCCTATATTGTTGTAGTCTTTGTTATGTTGTCAGTCTCCACTCATAATAATCCCTCTTCTGTCTGTCCTAGCATAAACAAATCACACCAAGGTAAATATGGCCAGTTTCCAAGCAACCGAAATACAGACTAATTTCCAATTTAATTTTAACCCTTTTTCTAATTTTTTTTTTTTTTCAGGTCTTCTTCAAATAGTATGTCCATTGACCTAGTAAATCAGCTCTCACAGCTCAATCTACCTAAAGCCAGCAGAAGAAAGTGAGTTCTAGTTCAACCCTGTTTTATTAATATGTATCGTGTTACTTCCTTCCTTCACCTAGTCCTAGAGGCTACTGTTAGATTTCAGTGACATCCCTGCGATAATGTCATTGAGCAAGACTTGACAGATCTTGCTAAAGTCCCCATGTAGGCTTGTGAAAAGTATTTCTCAATATAATATTATTACAGCATAAAATCGTAATGAACGAATTAACAAAATATACAAAACAATAGATCATTGTTACTGACAGGAAGGTTGAGAAGGAACAGTTTGCACAGTGTAACATCGCCCTCTGCTGGTAGAAACGTTTAATAATCAAAATGGTTGGTGATACCTTGATGTTTGTGATGTTTCCTATTTCAGTGGACAGAAAGAAGCCAAAATTGTAAGTATTCAAACATCTTGGAATTGTATTTTCTGCTACTTGGTTTTTCTTAATGCTTCTACATTTACAGACCCATTCTTATCTAGGTTGTGTCTCTGAAGCACAGTGAGCAGAAACCTTGCTTTTATTATGGATATCGAGCTTAAAGGTGGACTCAGCCATTCTTGGCAAATATTGCTGCTATTTTAACTCAATCAAAACAAAAGCACCTCTCTCTTCAATGCCATAGGGTGCTCCCTCAGAAACTCCGCCCCACCATTGGAAACTCATTACCAAGGCTAGGATAGCGGAGTGTTGTGCGTTCTGCACCACTTTTCTTTGTGTTCCCATTTACCGAGCCAGGGCTATGTAGAAACACCTGATTACTTTTTCAACATGCACACAGAATGGCCAGCTAGCAAGGGAGTAGATATTTGCATCATTTGACAAAAAGTGTATTAGCTTACAATTGCTGACTCCACCTTTAACTTTGCAAATCTAATTAATATAATTGCTAGAATACATATATATAATTTCAATAAATATTGAAAGTCTATGTAGAATCTCTATTTAATTATGTATATTTTTAATTGGCCTTTAATGTAAACAACATGGCAGTTACTACATTGCATTAACAATATACTGTAGAGACAAAAGAAGATATAAATACAATCAAAGCATTGTATTGTTTTGCTATTTTTGGTAATTTCTGCACTACAGTCAAGAGTCAGAACCCCCAGTAAAGGTGAGTGTATGTTTGCATGTTATTTTTACATTCAGGTGACTGGGCTTGAAATTAGATCACATAATAATTTTCTGTATTTTTAAGATGTACAGACCCGTGAAAGTGGGAAAGCCAACCACAACACTCAAAGGCACTCTTTGGATTTGGACTGTCATCATGATATAGACAAAAGGTGCTGCTCTTTCCAATAGCACAATATTACAGTATTCTATACTGTACTAGGCTACTATACACTAACATACATGCAATGTTTTGTTGATTTAGAGATTATCAGAATATCAAAATGCAAGGTAAGTAATGCAACATTATGTTATTATATATTATGTTACCTTTTTTTTACCAGACAGAATTAGATACTAAAACAGATTTCTCGTGTTTAAACAGAAAGGTCCTCCACAAGGCGTCAAGGCTGTTATGAGTGGCCTCAAACAAAAGAAGATCAACATGACTTTATTCCAAAGGGACGACCTCAGGTGGGCCTAGAAAGGCTTTGATTTCTTAGGGGCTGTGTAACATAGTGAAGCCTATGCAACTCAAGTGAGACACGCATCGTCTAACTGAATTGGCACTGTAACTAACTATTCTGGAACGTAGGTTTAAATGGATGCTCTATTACGAAATAATTCTACTATATATTTTTCAGACCTATCATGAAGAACACTGGTACGTCGGGACTTGCAATCGGGCAGAGGCTGCGCACGCTTTACACCTAATGAATAAGGTATTGCTTCTTAACAATTACACAATTTAGGTCTACACACATTTCAACTGCTCATTGAACTACAGTATATTTAGATACCGTTTTTATCAACTATGGTAGGACGGGACATTTTTGGTTCGTGACTGTTCAAAGAAAACCATTGCTGAGCCCTACGTTTTGGCTGTCTATCATGAGAAGAGAGTTTACAACATAAAAATCCGGTTTATTGCGAGCACCAGTCAGTATGCACTTGGAACTGGACAACGCGCAAATGACGTGAGTAGCAAAACTAACAGAACTCTAAATCAAAGTGCCTATTCAAGGGTGATATTGTAATTACAAATCTGTTTTTTTCAGATGTTTGAATCTGTGGCAGACATCATCAAATTCCATTACATATTTCCAATAGCACTTATCAACGGGAGGAATCAAGCATCAAGCTACCCAGAAAACTGTGTGCTGACGTGTCCTATCACAAAGAAGGATCTTGACCAGCTGCTTAGATAAAAGGCGTGCTCCCTGTGAAGAGTTCCCATTATATCTCATTCATTGTTCACATTTTTTTTTTTTAAGTTATAGTCTACTCCTGCCATATATGCTGAATAAGCTATGATGCTGTATTAGTGTACTATAGTACTGCTGTAAGCAACACAATAACTACAAATTGCACCAATGACTTGTAAATCAAATCTTTATTACAACTTCTACTTTCTACAAAATAATAGAATGCAGCGCAAATAAAATGAAAGTATAGGCTAGCAGAGTAAAAACACCTTTTCAGCGGACGTAGAACACCAATAAAAACACGTGAAAAGAAATTCACAAAGTTAAGAACGATGACTGATGGCAACATGACAACATACAAAGTAAGACATTGCAGGAAAGGTCACTGAATGTTAGTCAGGACTACTCCTTACTAAAAGATGACTTATAAATATCAGTTATCACGTTCATAATTACATCTATAAACACTATATACACACACAAAGTGTGCCGGTGGCAGGCTTGGCACTTCATATGTACATCATACAGGTATACCGCTTTTATATTGCAAAACATTGTTTTCTTTTTTTGTTGTTGACATTAAGATTTAATTTCCCCATTAATACACCGGATAATATACAAAAGGACACCAACAGGTTTCAGGGGCCCAGGAATCATAAAACACTTCACGTAAATTATCATGTAAACATTCCTTTTGTTTGTTAAACCGAAACATCTGATGCTACACTAAAAAGGTATACATTCAGCATCATCGGTCATCGCCCAACTGAATACCATATCATACATAATAGCATTTGTCACAGGATGCCTCTTAGCATAACATATTTCTGATGTCGATTTCTAATAATACTTCCATGACTACTAGCTGCGCCTGTAACAGAAGGTATTTCATGTTCCATCAGTCAGCACAGTCAGACTGCATTACACTTGGACTATACATAATCTAGAGATTTTTTTTGTTGCCATTCTCCAACATTGCCCCCACCCCCCCCTCCCCTCCCTTGAGTCATGTCATATGGTAATGTTCTCAATAATTACAGAAGCACTCCTGCTGTATCTCAGAATGTATGCCGCTCCCTCATCACGGTTTGTTACTCCTCAGCTTATGAGAAAGGAGCAACTCTGGAAGGAGTCCAGTGTCTTTAGTCTCGCGAGACCTTCCTGATCTCGCGAGCTTCAGTTTAATTTAGCTGTGAGAATCAGTCTGGAAAGCCTCAGAATCATTTTGAATGTGTCCGAGTAGCAACTGAACTTTCTAATCAGCGTTGTGTTTATAGATATACGGGGTGTGGTTTTCCAATCAGCGTCGTGTTTATAGCTATATGGGCGTGGCTTAGGTGTGCCGACAGCGAAAACAACCAGATGGTTTATCCAATAAAGTATTTTTTTTTAAAGTACAGTCAGTCATTCACAAGCAGTTTCAATGTACGACTCCCCAGATGGACTTGTGACAACAATTCCTCTGGCATGTCAGGTTAGTGTCTTAGTTGCTTCAGGAAAACACCCTCACAGTGCACCCTATGACCTCGTATTTATGCCCCATGACTTTGCTCAACCTCATCTTTACGATTTGGCAGCTTGGAACAACTTCAGACATTTCAGTGTCTGCAATATGGGACCCTGTTCTTTTAGCAACCTTAGGTTTGGGATGATTGAGAACTACTACAGGTTGATTTGGACCTGGTCGGATGACCAGCTGGTCCACTTTCAGTGGCGCTGGGTTAAAAATTGCATGGTCACATAACTTCCCCATGGCGGCAAAAGTCTTAGATTTTGATACCTTTTTTAGTTTTAGCCTTTTAGAGCTTTGCTGCCATAAGCCTGATTGTATCCTTTTCAGAGAAACGATGAGGAATCTGGAGGAAATACAATTTCCATTTAAGGCTGGTATTTGTCCTTTCATTCCTCCAGTTGCAGTGACAGGGGAGTCCTTGTGGGATGTTTTTTCCTGAACACTTCCTTCATTTACCTTGATACTAAAAGAGTCCTCATTTACGGTTTGGCAACATGTATCTACCATTTTGTGGTCCACATCGCTCCTTTCATGGGTCCCCAATTGTAGAGTTTGCCCGTTAACGTAGCCAGTATCGAGAGAGTCTTTGTTCCTGACTTTTTCTTCAAAAAATTTGGGTTGAGAGTTTTGATAGGTTTTAGTATCGTCTTTTAGCTTAACGCCATTTTTTTCTTCCTTAATGCCTCGGTTTTGTGTCTGTGTATATTGGGAGCATGTATCTGTTATTTTGATTTTCACATCACTAGAATCCTGAGTCCCCACCTGTCCTCCTTTGTTGTCCTCCTTTTCTTTCACCTGGGGACCACATTCTGATGTCACAACACTCTCTTTCTTGTTTCCCATCTTTGCAGCAGTTTTCTTAGTGTGATCTGAAAATGTCTTATCAGAGAAGACACGATTGTCCATTACTATGCCACGCAGAGCCATTACTAAGGGCTGGATTGAACCTTGGACATCTAGATGTTGGCTTAGTGAAAAAACAGACGAGATGACTGGAAACCCCTCCCGTTCTGACTGGGTCAAAGCAGAGGTATTCAGGCCTTTCATTTGTTTGTATTGAGAGGCTTCGGTGCCATCTTTGCTTTCAGCATTGACTATCAGAAAAGCAGGATCAGGCTTGATTTCTTCTTTACAAGCTGATGAAGACATTCCCGGGACACCTGCGGTTGCAGGAACAACTGAGGCAGGGTTCTGTCCAAGAATACAGTCTTCATCCTTTACCGATTCATTCTTGATGTCTGGAGAAGTATTGTACTTGCCACTTGTCTCACCTAATTCCTTTTTTACAGCTACCTCCAACTTGCACAGAATTTTTTTAGTGGGATTAGGCATAGAATTTTCCATAACAAATGTATTTGTCTCATGCTGTGTATTATTCGAGACACATGCTCTGGTGTTTGCTGAATTTTGGACGCTGGCAGATGCAATACTGGGATATGCTGCACTCGGGTGCATAGATTTTGTTTGTGCATCCTCATTCGCAAGATCTACAACACCCCTAGCAACCTTGGTAGGAAGAAGTGAGGGCCGATTTGCATTCTGGTTTGTTTCTTGCAGTGTTCTTTTAGTTCCACGTATGCTAGTGCTTACTGGATGTGTGGGGGGTTTAACAATATTTGTGGCATAAGCAGCAGGCTTTTCCACATCCACGTTCTTCTCGCATTGCTTCCGCTTCACAGTGAAAGCCCCCATAGTCCCCAACTTTAAAGCGTTTGGGTTGTTTACAGTGGATGATAAAGGTCTATGCAACACAGAGTTTTGAGTGATTGTACTCCTACCGTCTTTTACCACAGACTCATTTTCATGTTGAGAGACTAGCCTTAGTTTGAGCTCTTTTGTTCCATTGACCGTTTTCACCTCAACAAGTTCAACCATGCAGCCAGCTGGAATAGTCACTTCCTCAGGAAGTGAGACGGTCAGGGCCCTATTGTACTGAATGGGGGTAATTACAGCAGGCAATAGGTTTGTCTCACCTTTGGGGACACTGGACACATTTGTGTCACTGGTTTTAACCCTGCGGTAGCTTTTGTCCACTGTGTTAACCCTCCGGCTGTCATTGCAGCCTTGGCTGGCTTGAGGTGTAGCGGTGGGTGGTATTGCGATCCTAACCATTGGTCTCAGTGAAGACGGCTCATCAGGTCCACGCACCCGTGGCAAGGCGGCAGAGGCAGGCACCTGCATGGCCGACGAGATGTCAGGATTATTGAGGCCGATGCTTTTCCCGTGCACGAGTTCGACATGTTTAGCTACGTGCTCACTACTCACACACCCCAGCCCACAGAACTGGCATCTGAGGTGGTAGTTTGTAGTGTGCTGGTGGAGGTGTGCCTGTAAATCCCTCTCACTAAAGAAAACCTGGTTGCAATAAAAGCAGTAAAATTTCATGCGGGCTGAATTTGTCATATGCTCCAGCATGTGCTTCTTAAAGGTCATAGCGTCTGTAGTGGCAAATCCACATTTATCACAATACATAGCACTTGAGGAGCTAAACAGACATCCCAATTTCATTTCTTCATCTTTTTGGTTGACAGAGGGCATCCTCTTTTGATATTTGAGTGGATTCATCTTCAGAATTTAATTCCCGCAAAGTGCCATCTGCTTATCCTCAAAGTTCAAAGGCAATCTTTCTTGTTGTACAAATCCATCACAAATCAGTCCATATGATGCTGGTTACGTTTTGCCTTTAAAAAAGGTATTGCAAGCTTTTGTCAGTTGGTCTTCTCTCTGTTAATATACAAAAAAACAAAATATATGTAAAATATTATTTAGCATAGCGTTTTACATCTTGTAGCCCATCCCCCCCGTAGGCTACATAAATAACAGATATTTAAGGAATGTACGGCAGGCCATTATTCCCTGCAGTTATGCGACAGGAATAGCATGCATAACCTAACTGGTAATCTCGACTACCGTACGTGCAAATACAATAAACAAAGTATTAAACGCTTTACTTCGGGGGCTGCCATAAACGCAGAAAAAAGGCCCAAATCAAACGTAGATTACAAAGGCGAAGGCCCGAAGTATTACGGTTTGTTTATGAAGAAACAGATCACATGACGGGACAAACCTGACAATCGGAATGGCGTCCATCCGTACGGTATTTTGACTATCCAAACTGTTCTGATCAAAATAGCTCAAACATATAACGTTTGAACATATCACCAGCACATCCTATGTTCAATCCCGTTCGTCTCTGCTACTGTAGCGTAGTGTATTGCTCTTTGCGTAGGGCTCTGGAAACGAATACTGCGTAAACATGACTACGGTACTCTTCTTCTCTTCTATGCGTATGCTTCTACGGCGCTACTTGCGTAGGACTCACATTTGCTTAGGTAAAATCGCAAGATTTTCATTGGACAGACGTGATTGCTCCGGAAGGTATATGATGTGTTGTGATGTTGTTAAATGTGGGTTCATTTAGTGCTTTTCAGATGACGGTACAAGCAAGCATGACAAAGGACATTCTCAGAATTTAACACTGTAGTGTTATTACTGAGCTGTAATCTGAAGATCGCACCTATGCTGAAATGTTACATTTTGTCTACACGGGAAGCATTTTTACTATAAGGCATAGAGAAAAAAAATAATCAACGAATTAGCACATATGGCTGGACCGTATACATCTCATGGAATTATATAACGAATATTTTTAATATATTTTAATCGTGCTATGTTGTTTGTAAGGTTTTGCACACCGCTTAATTAATTAATTGCAGACAATTAGTAATTGTAGACCGTTACTATTTTGACATAACTCTGCTGATGCTGAACACTGCAGGCATACGGTTGGGTGGGTCACTGTAACTATTGGATTCTCATTCATTGTTGCAATTCATAATGACACGGCGGCTTTTACTCGACCCTCCCATGTGTCTATACAAAGCTTGCGCGCTTCCTGGTCATGGCATTTATTCAGATAACCAGGTCGAACGCTCTCTTTAGAAGAAGACTTATTTTATCTTTCCAGAAAAATAAAGTTATCCATCGGAGTATGGCGTCGGATGCGGTGACACGGTTCGATTTCCTAGTGATCGGTGGCGGATCAGGGGGACTAGCTGGTGCCCGGAGAGCTGCGGAGCTCGGTGCAGTCACCGGAGTGATCGAAAGTCACAAATTCGGAGGTACCTGCGTGAGTATAACAAGTTATCCTGGTAATATATACATTTCAACTGCGCCAACGCTTCACCGCGATTGAGGCATATTGTAATGCTGTGTTTTTGTGGGAATGTTGTGGGAAATTGTGTTGTTTCTTAAGCCTTCGTTTGCAGCTGTCGTTCTAGCAGATGTTGCATTCAGTTTGTGTAATTATTATTATTTGTATCAGATGTATCATGCCTCCAAGTTGCACATTCTCAAACGATGAAATTACTTTCCCGAATAAAGGCACATTATGTGATTAGTGCAATTGCAGACCTTGCAACAATCTATTCAAAACAAAAAAACTTTTGTTTGTTTCCAACTTCTGCTTTTCAGCCCTGCTTGCTCAAAGCCCTGAATTAATTTGCCTTTTTTCATTCTCTTTTTTCATAAAGGTTAATGTTGGCTGTGTCCCAAAGAAGGTATTGTGTACTTGTTATAATTTGCAATGTATGCCTACAAACCAAATTATGACTGGTGAATGTGATAGTTGATAAACATACAATAACCTTTATTACAGGTTATGTGGAATGCAGCAGTTCATGCTGAATATCTCCATGACCATGCTGATTATGGTTTTGAATGTGGACAGGCTCACTTCAACTGGGTGTAAGTGTCCTGTGAGATATACTCATTTGGAGCCTGTTTTCACATAGAAAAATCAGGTGCATTGTAAATTGGGTAATTCTGGAGTGAAGCAAGTGCAACCACATCTTGTGTCAATTATTTTGTGGCTTCCCATAGCCTACTCTTTCTTCACTTTTGTCAGCCTGCCTGGTAACAAAGCATATCACTCGGGGAACTCCCCATTAAAACTTGTTAGTCATAGAGGCGGTGTTGTTCAAATCCTTAGCAACCTTCCACCATCAACCAATCAGGACAAGCACCAAATCGGGGTGATTTTGTGAAAACAGTCGGTGTAACAGTGGCCAGCAGGTAGCTGTGCGGTGTTAATCCTCACTCTCCGACATCTCATAGGACGCTCTGGTGACACAGGCCAGGGCCCAGGGGTTTTTGGCCTGCCTTGTAGAAGCGTCCGCTCTCTGCGTAGGAGATCGGGGTTCGATTTCCCGAGGGGGACGGACGATCTCCGTCCCCCTCATCGTCACACCTTCAACAGTAAATTAACTAGTCACCTGAACACTAGTCAGGGTTTTCAATTAAGTTCCCAGACAGACCTAGCAAAGTCAGATTTTACCAGGCAGACCCAAATAATCAAAAATAGAGGACTTAAAGGTAAGCGATTGTAAGATAATACGCTTTTGTTCCAATTCAGCAAATATCTCTTCTCGGTTGTTTACTCCTAGTGCGAGCTAAAATAAAATCCAGTGTTTCTCCACAGCCCAGAGTCTCTGTGCACCACACAACACTTTCCCAATATGTGTTCAATTTTGGAGGCAGAGCTTCTGAGGGAGCACACTCTAAAGGGAAGGTGTTGTTGTTTTGATCGAGTTCAAATATCAACAGACTTTCTCCGTCATCGCTGACTCCACCTTTTTAAAGGACTGGATTAAAAAGGAAAACCTTTGTAATTAACGTTGGTTGTTACATTTTACAATATTTTATCAGCGTGCGTCTTTATATTGATATATTTTCTGTGATTGTGAACTTACACTACATTCTCTTGTGTTGTTGGTTCAGAGCTCTAAAGGCCAAAAGGGACGCCTACATCAGTCGGCTTAATGATATTTATCGCAACAACTTAGACAAGGTGTGTACTGACTTTAATTATTCCCAGTTGTTATAACTCCCTATTCAAGTTGTTCTAACGATGATATTAGTCTTTACTTTGGATTCTGTATGCTAGCCAAAGCATAATACTGCACTATACTATATACTATAGCACTATTTAACATGGATAATGATGAGGCCTGGTGTCTTACAGGCAAAGATAGAAAGCATTCAAGGTTTTGCCAGGTTCATAGATGATCCAGAGCCAACTGTGGAGGTGAATGGGAAAAAGTACACAGCTCCTCACATCCTAATTTCCACAGGGGGTCAGCCTTCTGTCCTCAGTGAGAATGAAGTTCCAGGTAAGGTATTGTTACTGGAAGACATACGGTCTACTATAACTGTATTCTGATAAAATAAATCAGCTCTGTCTTCCTTGGCCAAGAGACACAGCAAGCTATGTAGAATGTTCCTAAAGAAGGAACGACTCATCTTTATACTACTGGGGAAGAGAGGGGTGGCTACAGAAGGGGCAGTATGGTTATAAAGGGGAAAGGGGCAGTTTTACATCAAACCACATGAAAGAGAATTCTATACAATTGCTGACACGTTAGGGAGGGGTGTAACACTATTGGGACAGCAGGGGGTATGAAGGGATGGTGGATCAAATGTAATGACAGTCATAGGACAACAGCTTTTAACCAGTTTGTTACCAGGAAAGGACAGGCAGTCACAGGTCAGCCATATAGATTAGGACCAGTTGTGTAAAGGCAATCACAAGATGAAAAAGATACAAGTGGTATGAATTTCTCTCACATGCAAAGCATGGTATAATCATAATATCAAATCAAAAATATGAATTGTGTTTATTTACAGGGGCGAGTCTGGGCATAACTAGTGATGGCTTCTTCGAACTTGAAAAACTTCCAAAGTGAGCTTGTCACACATACAGTAGTCTTCTTGCACCTTTTCTGCCGTGCCCTTGTGTTAAGCTGTGCTTTCCTACCAGACGCAGTGTTATTGTGGGCGCAGGCTATATTGCAGTGGAGATGTCAGGCATCCTTTCCACCCTGGGGTCCAAAACATCCCTTATAATCCGAACGACAGAGGTACCTGCTCTCACTATTGGCCACCATTAATTCAGTTGAACATTTCTGAAGCATCATTTTAATTAAGAATGTATTTTATTTGTCTTATTTCTCATAAAAAATGTTTTGGTATGTTTAACTTTTCATATTTTTGGTGCAGGTATTGAGGAACTTTGACAGCTTGATAAGCACACATTGCACTAAAGAATTGCAATGCTCTGGCATAGATTTGTGGAAGAACACTCAGGTTAAGTCAGTGAGTAAAACAGACAAAGGTCTTGAGGTTGTGCTCGTGACAAAAGACCCGCAGAAGAACAATGAGGAGAAGATCTGTACCATTCAGGAGGTCGACTGTCTCCTTTGGGCTATCGGCAGAGAGCCTAACACCCTTGGACTCAACGTGAGTCAAATGGTAATGACAAGCACACATTACAACCGTTTAAGTATGTTGCTAATGTGACTGATTAGCTTGCTTTCTTGCTTTCTTATTCACCGAGCGTATGTAAATTGTGTAGTTTTCTTTTGCATGGATCTTTTTAACTATGGAGTTTGGCTTTTCCCTTTTCAGGGTATTGTTACAGATACGAGAGGCCATATTGTGGTGGATGAGTTCCAAAATACCAACCGACCAGGCATTTACGCAGTTGGAGACGTTTGTGGCAAGGCCCTGCTCACACCTGGTAGGTTATGACATCTTAAAGTAGCTCTAAATGACCTTATGCTATTAGATGTCATGCCAGAACACCGGCTTCTCAGGCTAAAACAGATGGTCTGTGGGTCACACATGCACACACACACGCACACACACACACACACACACACAGGAGCTCAGATTAGAACACGCAGACATTCTCTGATCAGCATGCAATGACTCCACTATATCTTTACCTATGAAATATTTGTTTGCTGCTGTGTATATTTAAATTATCACATTTACATAACTTAGTATGACTGATGTTATTCTGATGTGTCTTGTCTGGATGAAGTTGCAATCGCCGCAGGCAGAAAGCTGGCACACCGACTGTTTGAGGGCAAAGTGGACTCAAAGGTGGACTATTCCAGCATTCCGACAGTGGTGTTCAGCCACCCACCCATTGGTACAGTGGGCCTGACTGAAGGTTAGTGTCCCGCTTCCCTAAATGCATTGTGTCGGGGGGATGGGCTTACTGGTTTAGTAGTTCAATCACAGCTTTGTGAGACCATCCACACCGTCTTGCGAGCTCATTTAATTTCGACACGGCTGCCATATCAGTGTGGAACCGCTCAATACTCTCAAGTGTTTATCACAAAGGCGGCGCTATTGTATTTAAAACTCAACTCAATCTAACTGCCATATACGATTAGATTATCTACGTTTATATCACCCAATCAGTGTGTTTAAAATCAGAGATAAGTCCTGGTTTATCGAGATAAACCAGGACTGTCTTATCTAAGATTTAGTTTGTTGAAGCAACTCCTGGGCTTCACACCTCACTGCTCTTTGTGACCCCTGGAGAGCACATGGCTCTACTGGCCTCACTATCTGACACTTTAAACTATTAACACTCTTTTGATCTTTTATTTCAAACAAATAATGTAGGTGTAACAGAAATATAATAGTACATATACAATAGCATGTTGGTAACCCATGTATGCTGTTATATTCTTCTACAAGTATGAAAGTAAGGAGTGGTAATTAATCTGAGTTGATTCGTAAACGCTAAGATTATAGTCAAATGCTCCCCGTGTTTGGACTTCACATACGTGTACAATTATTTTTACACTATTTGGCAAATATCAACTTGTACAGAAAAATCAATATGTAATTTCTATTGCCGGCCATAAAACTCACAAAAGTGCAATGATGTTGAACTCAAGAGTTTGTTTTGAAACAGTGGTGGAGCTAGATATAGCGTAATTCTCTATAACAGCAACATCATATGAATATACAGAACCTTGTCCTGGTTTCTGTTTGTAGTATACTTAAAGTTTGAGTAGTATTGACCAATCACATCCATGTGGTGGAACAATCTCAGAAAAAATTATGGTTTGACGACAATTTAGCTTTTTAGTAAGATTAAGATTACATTGATAAATATTAGCCAATTCGAACTCCATTTATCACTTCTCAAATAGAACAATTTTAACATTGACCAGCGGACGGAATTAGGACATGTTGACCAGGATATCCGGAACCCTGGTGTAGAGGATTTGCCTACTTATGGTTCAAAATATAATTCTGTTTTAAACGGTGTGGCCCTGCCTTTAGGTCATTCTAAGGACCTGATTGGATATTGTCTTTAACACATCCCCTTCCTTTGGGTGTGTCTTTGCAGAGTAATTTTATTCATATATGGATTTTTCGGTGTGTCTCAATTACAATGGTTTCACAAGTGAAGCTCCACCAAAAAATTTCTGAGGTAACAAAGGCATGTTTTGCAGTTTTATACAGCATAGAACAATGGGGAAACAGACATGGCCACCCCCATAGGTAAATGTTAACCCTTGCGTTGTCCTAAGGCCAAAATGACCCCCAGCGCGAATGCGGACTGCTGGTAAGTGTTGCCCACGCACTGTCCTAAGGCCAAAATGACTCCCAGCGCAATTCCAGCCTGCTGGAAAGTGTAGCCCTTGCGCTACACTTACATCCAAAATGACCCACATTGTCGCTTCGGTTCAGTTGGATAGACCCCGGGGGCACGCCGTGTACACGCTAGCACGATGGCTACGCAAAGTTAGTTAATCTGTTTGTGTCCAGTGTGTGTGCATACTTTAGATGTTGCCATCCAGTCTGTAGGTGGGACAACTACTGGGTGAGGTTGAAATGGGCAATACATGTAAATTAAGCACTGTCTTTTGTTTGTGGCAAATGGTACATTTAGGCATGAGATGCAAAGAGCACAGCAAATGCATCTGAAATGGTAAATTAAGTATGACATGTCTGCCAAAATGTAATAACTATAATTATTAGTTGAATAATCAAATCACATTCCTTCACATTGTATAATCCAAAATTAAAGACATATTTATAAAGAACGAAATAAAAAGATAATGATAACACCACACAATAATATAAACTAATGCAATATTGCAAGTAGCCTATGCTGACCAGCATATACCATATTATAATGCATTTTTAATCAAATGTGTTGCTATTCTATGTAACTTTAGTTACCTACAATGGTTCAAGGAAACATTTTAACGTGCCGTAGCTAAACTACATCTAGAAGACAAAGCCTTGTTATCTCTCCTCTGGAATGTGGGGTGTAGGAGTTTTACGACTAGAGGAAACTTTAGGCTTCAACTAAACATTCCTTAACTTGATAGAAGTCATGTTTCACACCAAGATAAACATATATTAAAGTCAATTAGTAAATTAGGAATTTAATAAGGACTAAACATTGCTTTGACAAGGTTAAAAGGTATTCCTCTCAAATGTCCAAAGTGTGAATTTTGGAGACGCTGGGTCTGGGGATTTTTATCAGTGGTGTTACCAGGTGGCCGATATGTTTAGCTTGTGCAACACAGAGGCGTGTTCCGTTTCACTTTCAGCCTGTCTCAGGGAGTATAGCATAGGGGGCATGGCATTATCCTAGGGCCTCCAAAGCAACCATAAAGATAGCCTCTGTGGTGCAATGACCCCTGGTGGTCAGATGGGTCAGAACTGTTTCTTCAGAAAGACTTTTCTTTTACAGAGAGGCAAGCTTTTATGAAGAGGGGAAGTGTGTATATATATATACACACTTCAGCTGTCTGCTGCCAGAGCAGCCGCGAACCGTGACATGTAGATGGTTTGTGGTTGAAGTGATGACGAGACAGAGTGTTCATAATCCCTAAACGGTTA
>JAODUH010022410.1:0-24993 GCA_027564835.1 Typhlichthys subterraneus
GATTCTCCGGCCAATCTCTTGCTTCATAGTCCCCTCACTCGCGAACAAGACCCCGAGGTACTTAAACTCCTTCACTTTGGGTAAGGACTCATTCCCCTCCTGGAGTAGGCACTCCATCGGTTTCCAGCTGAGAACCATGGCCTCAGATTTAGCGGTGCTGAAGGTGTTATGGACTGAAAATGTTAAAACTTCAGTTCATCGCGCAGGATTTTTGTACACCATCGATTAGGCGAAAGGATGGTTCCTCAGTGTGTGACATCAACTATCAAACATGGAGAAGGAAGCATTATGGTCAAGCTATGCCAGAACTACCATAGAAAAGAAGAACAAGACGGTAAGCTTAAAAACATGGAGTGGCCAGCACAGTCACCAGACTTGAATCACATTGAGCTGGTTTGAGATGAATTGAAAGTTGAAAATAACTTTCTGAAGAATATTTGATTTCCATTGTAGAAAGAATGCCATGAATGTTTTTAGCTGCTATATCTGCCAAAGGTGGCTAGTTTGAAGAGTGCAATATAAATTGATTCCATTATTTATTTTTTAACTTAAATTGTTTATCTGTTCTATGCTTTCATTTCAGAGTATCATGACACATTGAAATGCATGAATTCCAGTAAAAACCTGGATGAATTGGGGTGTTCTAAAACATATACACACAGTATATGTATACACACAAAGTATATGTATACATCCCTTTGTCACAGCCTGTTCACAAGCTGCTGCAGCTGGTTTGTGTTGAGAAGTTAGCACAAAGGATTGTGGGAGAATATAGGCATGAAGCATGCATTTAGTGCTCTGTTGCTATGAAGAAGGATGCATTTCTCAGATGCAGGGGAAGCATTCTGGGGCAGTATTCTCAAGTTCTGAGAGACATCTATAGTTAGCCATCCACAGATTATGAAATGAGACACCTTGGTGTCACAATAATGCTCAAGATGAGCATATAGGCTTAGAATAGGGTCAAGACATGTACACATACTGTGTACAGTAACCTACCATGTGTTGATAAGCTACTATAGCTAAAACCTGTTCGGCTGACCTTAGAAAACCAAGGCCTCTCTATAATTAATTGACACTTTCAGCTTGCTCATGTGCATGCAACTTATAACGCACTCACAAACACAAGTGTACTCACGATACATAGTTCTGTGCACACACACACGCACACACACACTCACACACACGCACGCACATGCGCACACACAACTAAACGGTGAAGTGGTGGTTATACATCTTTCATGAGTTATACAAGCAGATCGGACCCTTAATGGAAAATTGTAGTGCAATTATGGTTCCAGGGGTGGGCATGTTTTACTGCCTATACTAGCAGGAGAGAATAACTAATAGCTACATTCTCGACACACACACACACACACGTAAGGCTCTGAACCACTAAGAGAAAGAGAAAGATTGCAGAGACACACTGTAATATGTCACCTTTTTTTATGGAGGGGATATTACTGTGTCAAACAGACAAAGAATTATAGCAATGGAGGATACACCTTAGCCTATCATTAGTGCTCTGTCATGGGTGCATTTAACAGCAAGCCATTTTAGTGGAGCAGATTAGCTTGTATATGGAAGGGTTTTGTGCATTTTAGAGTATTTTAAAGTATGAAACTTTCACCTATTTTCAGACCTAAAGGCATTTCAGATTTGACCTCAGATATGGGGTGGAGAGGGCTGTGGATTCCCTTTCTCCTCGTGGGGATCCCCGCCCACACACAAACGCAAACATACACACATATAAAAAAGGTGGATTTCACACAAGGTATTTTTCACATTTTAATTTGGCTGAACAAAGTTGGTGTCATGTCAGCATCTCTTGACCCACTTGTCGTGCCCGCAGCGTTGGCGTAGTCGCTTGCTCTCTCTCCCTCTCTCTCTCTCGTTCATAAGGCCAGCGCTCTGACGCCCCGGTGCAAGATCGTTGTTCCACGCACGTCATTCTGTCTGTCCCGCTCCGGTCCTGCCTTCCGTCCGTCCTGGGTGTCCTGCCTGCCTGATATCAGGTCAGTTCTGTTTGACTGATAATACTATGCCGCTCAACCCAGTACCAGGAAGCCCTGTGGTCCAGATCCCAGACCCCTCGCCTTAGCTGCCTCATCTCCCGGCTGGTGTGCTCTGGTGTGTCGCCCCGGGTGAAATAAACCCGCTTGCCATCTTTCACCCTTGAGTCCTTCTCTGGCTAGCTCTAGGGTAGGGTGCAGCTACATTGACCCACATTTCTGCCATCGTGATGCAATGCCATAGCAGGAGTTGTCACAGTTGTTTTAGATACATGGCTAGATAGATAATACTCAGGTGTTACAGCAGCAACAAGTAAAGGAGGGATAAAAGACAGCCAGATAGTTTTTTTTTACATTATGAATAATAAGTATAAAAACATATCCATATCAGTGGGTGAGTTGGAGGGTCACTGTACAGCATGATGGCTGTTGGAATTCTGAAACACCCTGTTTGCAAATAAAAGTGTTCTGCAGCAGCTCACCATAGAGGGGATGGTGCTGAGGCCTCCAGACTGTCCAGCTCTAGTCCTACAGAGATGGCCTTCCTCGCCATCTTGTTGAGCTTGTGTCTCTGTGTTCTTGGCTTCTGTAGAGGGTCTCGTAGGAGGGAATCCATTTTGACATCTACAGAACACGGCGGCCTCTTTCTGTGTTCTTTTCCAACTATGTTTTCCCCGTATTCCCCTGAATGTCTGCCGCATTCGCAGACAATTCTCAAGACAAATAACCAAAAATACATTTAGCATTTAGCAAGTTAATGAGTGTCTTGTTAGCATCTGAATGAAAATGCATGTGCAAAGCTTTCATAATATCCCTCCAGACTGGTAGAAATGTAAACTAGAAGCATTTGCTCTGGCCTGAATGCACCTCAATAATGCACTGCTTCACATTTTTCCCTTCGTAAAAAACTTTCTTCCTTCTGTTGTAAAGTTGTACTGGTGCCGGCGACCTAGTTTACTGGGCCACAGAGAGTTGATTCTTTTTGAAGATGCGTCGCGCAGCATGACACGCCCATTATAGTGCCGGAGGAGATGAAGTCTCTCAATTACCAACCGCCAAATCTTGAGGGAGATGGAGAGCAGTATTCATTATATGATATCAGATGTTATGACTTAATATTAAATATTCTGCTAACACATGGACAGAGAAGTATTAAGACACTTCTCTGTCTATAGCTTACAATGCACAGACTGATATAAAGGGAAATAGTGCCAGCGTTGATATGCATGCATACATCAGTGGTAGGCTTGAAAGACATCTTATAAAACTTCCTACAAAACACATACATGCAACACACACACACATACACACACACACACGCGCACACACACACATATGCAGGTAAAAACACTTGCACCCACATACCAGAGTGCAAGTATGTGTATATATTGGAAACACATGCACATAGATAAGAATGAGTCAAGATGATAAGCTAAAAAGAAATTTTGTCTACAGTACATGCACACACATACACCCCCACACACGCGCACACACACACACACACACACACACACACACACATCTGCAGCAATGGCGTAATGTGCATCTAGACTCACATAGGCTCCACTTACAGCACCAACAAAGAACTGTACAGCATATCAAATGTACATCAGCTATCTTCATTCTGCCTTGCAAACATCTCTGTATGGTGTCTAGGTGTTAAAGCACTGAAACTTTGTTGACAAGCTGAGACTGGAATAGAGACTTAAGTTCTAAGATAGCTGGGTTTGCTACAACAGCAAGCATGTCTCACAAATTGTGCTATAAGCTATGCTATAAGCTAAGCTATACCAGACCAAGAATAGACGTTATTAGAATGTTATTATTACTTATTATTATAAGTTATTATTTATAGTTATTATTATTTATAGTTATTATAATTATGAGATTGTAAGAGGGCTTTGTAAAACGGTGTTGTTATTACTGTATTATGGTTTGAAACTGGGAACACTCCTCCTATAACTAAGAGCATGTCACTCTTATCTGCCCCGCCCTCTATAACTATGCAGTTTTTCCTCCATTATGGAATAATAATGCAATGCCTACATAGGAGGAAAAGAACAGAGCTTTGTGGTATAGTCACAACTATGGTGACTATACTTTCTAAATGTGAGGACAAATGTGAGGTCTTAATTGAAACTAATGTTCCACTCAGAATAAGGTCTTAGTCATGATATCCAAAAGGAGAAGGCAGTGAAAGTTGTTTAATGCAAAACTAGAATTAACTTAATTATACAGATTAGAGACATTGGAAAAGCACTACTAAAATGAACAGATGTCCTAGCCAGCTAAACGCATCTAAGATCCTTTTGATTTTGTAAATTTCAAAATGGGAAAGCTGAGGAGACTGCGGTTTCGTTATATTTCTGGTATTTTCATTTCTTTAATGTGTTTTAATGCATTCACACCTTAAAGGCAAGGAGAGTCATTCTCGGGAACACTTGCTAACTTCAAGCTCAAATCAAAACAAATTCCCTAACCTATTAGCATTCTACCCACTGCTTCACGTTATAATACTGTTATTACTTTCATTTTGGGATCAGATACAATATGTTGATGTCCACCAAGGTATATGTGTTTATTTATATATTCTTTTTATAGGCTATCCTAAGACGTGCATATCTCTGCAATTTATTGTAACGCCTGTTCAATCAGCATGCACCATCCAACTGTCAAGTCCATAGCTAAATATATAGCCTACAACATAAATATTACACTGTACTTTTCCAAATGGACGGTGTAGTATGAGTTAAACAAATGGCAGAACAGAAAAAATGTTGAGAAAACAGAAATATATACAGTATATGTTTATTTGTTGTCTTTTTAAATGTGTATGCCTCATGGTTAATACACAGTCAGGAACTAAACTTAATTTATCTTAAATAGCATTCAAACACTGTTTGTCTATAGCCATCATAATTCCACGTCAGGTGTATATTATTCAAATATTTGAGCTACTACTTCATAATTTGAATGCCATGGCATACAATTGCTTTGTTTGAAGTGAAAAGCTGAGAAAACAGTCCCAGAGGACACTAAATTGACCTCTATACTGGATGTCCTGTACATTGGCTCCACTCAGCATTTGTGGTTGAATGCAGTTCTCTAGTTCAGTCCAGTGCTTCTGACAGCTGCAAATGCCCCTCACACTGTATAGTGGCACGACCAGCTATGGTCCAAACAGTCATCTCCAGCCAACAGCTGACATTCTTCCCGTCTTATTCCTTCAATCACTTTCTCTCAAATACACACTCTAACACAGGAGTGGACGTACGCAGACCACACCACTATGAGGCTTCTCTTTAGGCGAGAGCACATGAGACAAAAATACATTAATTGGCACGTGCACACACACAAACACACACACACACCGTCAGTTCTCAATGCAAGTCCTGTGACCAATTTCATTTCCATAATGACTCTATGGGCTGGCACAGGAGTACACCAGGCCGGTTTGGAGAACATCTGCAAAACACGTTTTCCACAAACACCACGTGTCAGGATTCTAAGTACAGTAGCAAAGACTAGCGCACACTCGGAAATAGAAATACAGATATGTACTTAAATGGGATAATGCTTGTTGCTATGAGTTAACAGTTTGATAGCCTCGTGAGACAAAAGCGTTTACTGTAGAGAAAAATCAGGCCAATCAACAGCGAGCTCAAGTTTTCCCAAGATGACGACATCAGCGTACGTTGTACGTTTCGGTTGCTGTGCTCTAGCTGATTTTTAACAGTCTCATGGGGTGAGATAAAGGTAGGCAATCCAATCGTATGTAAGGACATTTTAATTGAAATGCATTAGCACCACTTTTATGACATGCTTCTGAATTTAGGGGTTCCAGAATGATATTCACAAAATACTGTAGTCAAACTACTCGCGAGATCAGGATAGTATCATGAGGCTACCCTTTTGAGAGACAAAAGTGTATTCTTTAGTGCCAGTCCATAAACTTATCAATTTGTACAAAACAAGTACAATTGCATACTTAAAGACCAATATTGAGGGAACATCCTTCAAATGTGTACCTGTAAATACAGAATTGTTCTCGTTTCGTATTTTCATTTTGAATGTGTATATGGGTATATATTAAAAAAGTGTATTGTAATTTACATAAGAAACACAACTTTAGTGAACTAAATGAAGTTAGAAGGACATCTGTAGTTTGTTATGTGTAAAATCTTATAGACTACCTTTTGAGTTCCTGTCTCTGCCTCTGTTCCTTGTCACTATTCCTGCCCATTGTGTTCCTGGTTTTAGTTGATTATGTGAGTGGGTCCACCTGTGACTGTTACGTTTACCTTGTCTAATGATCTTCACCTGCCCCATATTGTCTTTGTGCAATGGTCTGTCATTCCTGTCTAGTCTTCTGTGTATTTATGAGAAGGGTCCAGCTGCAGCCTAGCAGAATATAGAACACTCAACACATCATCTTTACTACAGTAACACTTTAAGTGATTAGGGGGCCCCAGGCAAAGACTAGTATGAGGCCCTCTTCACTCATCTCTCCCAGCTGCTGTTCATGTATACCTATTTACTATAGAACACACCCTCTTTACTATAGAACATCCTCTTTACTACAGAACACACCCTCTTTTCTATAGAACACCCTCTTTACTACATAACACAACACACCTTCTTTACTATAGAACACACCCTCTTTACTATAGAACACCCTCTTTACTACAGAACACACCCTCTTTACTATAGAACACCCGCTTTACTACATAACACAACACACCTTCTTTACTATAGAACACACCCTCTTTACTATAGAACACCCTCTTTACTACTTAACACAACACACCTTCTTTACTATAGAACACACCCTCTTTACTACAGAACACACCCTCTTTACTACAGAACGGAACACACCCTCTTTACTATAGAACACACCCACTTTACTACAGAACGCACCCTCTTTACTATTGAACACACCATTCCTAGGCACCCATACTGTATATATATATATATATATATATATGGGTGCCTAGGAATGCTTGGGATATTTTTTTTTCTTACTGAACATGAAAGACGTGAAGACACGTGAGATTGGTCATAATTCTTGAAGAGTTCATTTGAGTACCATTAAAGATAACTTCGTAGAAAGCGCAGTACGCATTCTGCACACGCACAGTGCAACCTATGGCCATATACAGTATATATATATATATATACACCCATCTGCAGTAGCAACATCTATCTGGAGGGAAACATGACAATAGCTGGGTTTACATGGACACTTTTTTGTCTTGCCGAATGGAATCTTTCCAATTGACCGTTTTGGGTTACCTCTTTACATGGGATGCCACCTAATCGGGTCTGGAGTTTATATGTTGCAACTTATAAGAATTTATGTTAAACATACACACATTATCTAGCTCATAATGTAACGTGTGCCGCTAGCAAATAGTAAAAGCAGCTTCTAGTTATAGGTACGTCGGAGAGTGAGTCTATTTGTGTGACTGGTGGAAAAATTTACAACTCCAGATGAAGTCACATAGAAATAGAGAGAAATACGCACACACAGAGAGATGAGCACACACTGGCCCTGGCTACCTTAACAGTATTGGCTACACCAAACACACTAGCCAACAACCGTAACCAGAGCTCCATGGCCGGTACTAGCTCCCATTTACTTATTTGCAAACCAATGTTCTTAAAGCTAGGGGAATGTGCTTGTCCATTGTTCTGGCGTATTTCATGGAAATTACTGTCAAGCCATACCATATCAGTCCTAATAAAAAGCTGATTTAGAATTGAAACCCACTGACTCTTTCAACAATGAAAGAAGGTTTGAAAGATATAAAGGCAACAATGTTTTGGTTTTGGTTTCCGAAGACATGGGGACAAATTGGCAATAACACCAGGGTGGGAAACTTCCTATAAAACATTTAGGATGTTGGTTAATGAGTGCAGAGGAGATTTTCCAAATTCTCAAAGGTTAGGTAAACATAAACCTTCTGGAATTACCCAACATCTGCTTCTTTTGCTCTCAGTTTATGACACTTACTCTCTTTTATTTCTATCGCATGCCAGCTATGTTTGCCAGCTTTTGAGGGTCGGGGTGAACTCCATTCCACAACAACTCTGATTGCTAGTGTAGAGTGACTGGCATGTGTCTTGTTTTGGCTACAGACAAAATGTTTCTCTTCACCTTTTCTCATGATTAATATCGCCTTTAACCTTTCCTGTTCGCACATTGTAATCTCCATCACAGGCATTTCTTCCACTGTTTGAGGAAAAACACACTTAAGTGAAATATTGTTTTCTTAACAACCTGAGAAAGAAGTGGAAACTGTCATTTTGCCAAGTAGGCATTTTCCATCTTAGAGTATTTTAGTTTCACTCCTAATCTAAAAATAATATTAGATAACTTAGATGATGCTTTTTTCCATGGAATTCTTGTTCAGGGAATCTTACAGGTACGCCAGGTATAATGTTATTGAGACACTATTCTCACTATTGCAAAACATTCACCCATCTGCTCATTATAAATAATCATGGTTCTACGCAATTGAGCTCACCACACCTTATTGTTTTATTAATCTTGCGCTTCATCGCATTTTATGTACGTCGTTGAATACAATATATATAATATTTTTCTGCCTGAAACTAAGGGCCAGATGTTGGCCTGCTGGGGTTATTTTATTACAAATTAAGGAGTTTATACCTTTAGAATAATAGGTGTTTATTTCACCTGAACCTGTGCACTTAGTGAAAGTACTATCCATGAAAGATAATACCTTTTTTAAGGCATTATTGACTGACAGAAGATAATTGTCCTACTTCCTTATGAAACAGTTTTACTGTCGGTGTTCTTATTTACAAAGGAAAAGTCTCAATGGTGCAGGTCTTTGATTATGTTTAAGCCCTTGGAAGACATACTGTATTATACAAGAATATGACAGAATGGCTTTGACACATTGACACAGTAGGCATAGTCTTAACATGCCTCTGTTTTTAAGAAGAACTGAGATGGTTAGATGGACAGATAAAGATATTCAAACTGGGAAAGAGTGATAAAACAGTAGGACAGCGATAAGAGAGGCAACGTGACTTGACTGCAACAGGCAGCAAAGTTAAAGCAATCCAGGTTTGTTTTCCCCACTGCATGTAGGCCTATGCCATAGGTCCAAGTGATATCCACACATGGCAGCAAATGATATAGTCTACAACTCACAGATCCCATTTGGCTTGCAGCCTTAATCAGCTTAGCACTGCATGTGCTTGACCCGTTTAGGATGACTCGAGCATGCTTTGACATATCCACAGGACTATGCCCCTGACAAAGACATCCACTGTTTTGACATGGTCTATACAAGATATCAACAACAAATACACCCTCATGTTCAATACACTTACATGTGGCTTAACACCTAATGTGCACACACAAAACAAAGAATATACATTTGACATAACAGGACCATCTCTGCTTGTAAGCACACTGACAGTAGAGGGGATAACTACGACAACACCAACAAGGCTGTACGTGCAAAAACGGCACCCATGGGTATACATGCAAAATTGTTTTCTAATCTCTGGCTAAATGTTTACAAAGGAAATTTGATTCTGGTATGCGCGTGTGTGAGCACTCCATCTCCCCTGACAGACCAGTTGATCTTGCAGTAAATATGGACATATGGCCAGCCTCCATGGAGAGAGAGAGAGAGAGAGAGAGAGAGAGAGAGAGAGAGAGAGAGAGAGAGAGAGACCAATAATTTGGCTTTTGATTTCATTTTCTTTTTAGGGCATGAAAAAATAAATTCACTGTTGCTCATTGCTATGGGATTATATGAATTAAAAGTATGGCTTTTAAGATCAGATGATCTTAGATGCACACCAACAACAGCTGCTAAATGAATATAACATCGTGGCTGCAGAACCTCGTCAGATTTTGGTACCCATGTAGATCTGCCATTGTTTTTAAAACCTGTGCCACCCTTTATAACATATGACTGATTTGTGATTAGTATATGCAGGTATGTTGTTTCTGCATGTCTCATGTGAAACATATTATGATAAAAAGTATTTAGTAAAACTGTTATTTGCATGCATTAAGTCATACACTCACTGTCATGTAATATAAACAATGACATTAGCACTGCTCTTGACTGTATACTGCATGTAAACATTCTAAATGCCCCGTGTGTACACAGTAATTGGCTAAAAGCCCATTTGCCTACACTTCGGACTTTAGACCTTGGCCCACCCAAACTATCACCCACCCAGATTAACGAAACAGCTCCGCCCAGTCTAGCCACTATTTAGCTGTTATGTGTGGTATATACAGTGTATTTACATACATGCTTTATAAAATAATGTAGATTACAGTAATTGTGCATACATTTTGTAGTTCTTATCAGTCATAATAATACAACTTATTATTAGTAATATAACTAAGGCATGACAAGTATATTTTAAAATCAAACATATTGCCTACATTATAGTGTAACTGTTATTTATTGTAAAATATCATATTCACACTAAACTACTGTATACATAGAGCGAAAATAAATAAGAGACCACTGCATATTGTTTAAAATGTAATACTATATATGCATACTGTAAACGTAAACAATATAACATAAATAGTAAAACTATATAAATGTAAAAATACATATATTACATGTAAATAAAATAAAATGTATAATAGTATAAATCAGAGAAACTGCTGGTGGTCTCGATTTCTTTTTCTGTGGCTGTGTACTGTAAGGTTTATTATGCAGCTTCAAATTTCCTAGAATACATATTAACCTACAGTAGCCTACTGTATGTCTGAACAAATATACTGTAGTAAACCATAAAGAGCTGAAAGAGCTGAATACATACAATATTTATACAGCTATTACAGTATATATAGTATTCTGTTATATCCTGCTCATTGCGATAACTTTGTAGTTGTGGGCCACACTGTACTCTACAGTACTTAATGTGGATACAGTAATTTAATGTGGATATAACCATGATCTTTGTGAACCCACCCTAAATAATATGTCATTTACAATGCTAAGGGCACTCATTTGTTACATGGGTACGAGTTAATCCTGCAAACATCAGAGATAATGCTACACTAGTCAAAAGAGAAACAGTAAAGCAGAGAGGCCTATACCCTGACACACCCATCACTTCCCACACTTTAAATGTGTTTTATTGAGCTGTTGCTGAATGAACTAGGTCCCAGGAGGAGCAAAAGGCCTTGGGAAACCTCACAACCTCCAATCCGTCTCTTAACAGTTCTCCGGGAGATAGATTATTGATTATTTTAATCTTGTTAATGCGGTTAACACTGTCTGAAGCAAATTACAACTCTTATTGCAATCTCAGTGTGATGGTGTGGTCCCGGATTCCACACTGCCTCTATATTTCTCACTGTTTCTTTCCCTGTAAAGGCAATGTGATATCATCAAGACATTTGAGATTTCGTGCCTTATTACCTTTTCTTTCAAACGGGTTTGCCAAGATTTGCAGTCTAAAAGCTGCGATTTTATAGTCTAAAAGATGAATTAAAGGAATAATATACATGATTTTTACAGTGTCATGTCAATGTGTTTTAAGGAAACTGAAGTGTAAGTATTTTGAGAATAATTGAATTACTTTGAAAATTAACAGATCTTATTAGTGGACTCAAACCTCCATGGTATACTTTGATGTTATTTTATGTTTGGATGAAATACAGTGACACTTAAGAGAAAGCGATGGCCTTGATTGAAAGTGAGTTCATTTAGCTGTTAGATCAATGTACCAAATGGTCCCCTGTAAGAACATTATGAATGAAAATAGAATACACTGACACAAAGAGCGTACAGAGAATGCTTTGCCTCAATAATTAATGTCAAAATGAGAATATGATCCAAACACCAGCTTACACAAAGCTGGACATAGGCCACATTTTGGGTTATCCATCCAGGACTTGGCAAATGCACTACCACCACAGCACAACATTGATTGATAGGCTAAATAAATCTAATCATTGCAGGTTAAGATATCACTTGTGGTTTCTCTGAAGAATCACTCTAAATAAAAAGTATCTAAACATTTTGAAATAAAACCCTCAGTAACATTTAATTCAAAATTTAAAAAAGTTTATTTGACATTTAGAATATACCATGTGGCAGCCTTTTAGAGATCACTTCTAGACGTTTTAGGAAATCCAGCAACATGTTCAGAAGAACATTTTAATAGCAGTCTCTAAATGCTACTGCGTAATGCATGTATAATATGGATATAAAACATATTCCTTCATGTATGGGTGCACTGCACAGTAAATGTGAGGCATATAGGGTAGACATCCATGTTCCTATTTTGACTGAAGTGGAAGTGAAAGAAATAATGAATCAATTTTGCTTCCTACAGGCTACAGAGAAGGGCACAGCATACAAACACAGACCGGTGCTCAGTGAATGGCGTCTGCATTTACATTTTGCTGTATTTATGATGTGAATTGCTTGAGTGTCTAAAAGTGAATATTTATATACAGTAAATTGAAGTGAGTCAGATTGTACTTTGAATAAGACATATTGTACATTATTTGTACATTTCCAAATATTACAAAATGTTAAATTTAGCTTATTTTTTATAAATAAATATTGATCTTCATTGGTATGCCAGATATACTGTACATTTCACTTACTGTACATTTCACTTCCTGAGAAACCAAATACCATAAACATTTCTCTCATCAGATCCATTCAAATCATTTTCATGGTACACTTCAGTCATAGGCTTATGATCAGTGACCTGCTGTCATCTGTGACAAGACATAGTAAACAGATTTCTGGCTCTGGGGCCATTTAAGCATCAATGAACAAAAAACAATATCAGACACACAAACAGAGAAATATTTCTATAGAATGGTGTAAACTGATTGCGGACCTGTGCCAAGGTGTGTTATCTTTGTGTGAATACAAAGATTGTGCTTGAGATGACAACAGTAGAATAATACACGTATTACTTTGCATCCTGTCTTCAATTCGTATATTAATATTAATATAACAGTCATACAGCCAACAATGTGATTGTGGGTTGATATTTTTAAATACAAAAAGTGTTAGACTGGAAGAATGTATGTAATGTGTGAAATTTCACAGTATCAGTAAGGCTCTCTTTCCGGTGTGCTGAATAGTTAACAGTTAACAGAAGCCTACGTTGATTTAGTCATGCATCATTAAAGTCTGTTGTTGACTCATAAGGTACCGAGACACGCACGCACACATACACACGCGCGCGCACACGCACACACACACACCTAGTACCTTTGCACAAGGAACATGACAAAGTTGCTCCCCATCATCACTATTTCCACATTGATATTATTGCTTGTATACAAGTTGTAAAACCAATAATGACTTGTCCTGACTTGCAGGCAGCACACATTAACAAAACAAAATATAATACTTCCATACTACTACCTTATTTTCTAAATATGAGATGAACCACAAAATAAATGTATATCCTTATGTAAGGCAGAATAAAACAAAGATGTACTTCTAAGCTTTCATTCTCTACATACATATAAATGTATGTACGACTGCATATAAAGAGACAAGTAGATACTAATATATATATGTGTGTGTGTGTGTGTGTGTGTGTGTAGCAAGGAGCCCTATAGGACAGTTCAATAAATACAATCCGTAGTCCACAGAGAAACAACCCTCCACTTATTCCAGTTGAGCTGCCATCTTTGCCCGTGCAGTCCTAATGCGCATGTCCAATTACACGCTGGAGGAGGCGTGGCCTGTGTCCCTCGCCTGTCTGAGGCCGTAGAGCCACTTGATCACCCTGGCGTTGCGTTCGATGACGGAGATGCCGTACGGCACCCGTTGGTCTCCCGCCCTGCCTGGCCCCTCCCTCTCCTCCTCCTCCTCCTCATCCCCCTCCTCATCCCCCTCCCGTGCCCCGCCCTCCGAGCTGAGCGTGCTGACGCTCCTCATCTTGGACACGGACACGATGTCCGAGTTGGCGCGGCTCAAGCGCTCGGGGCTGCCCAGGCCGGCCACCTCGGCCGGGTCCAGGCCGCAGTAGTTGAAGAAGCGCTCCAGGTCGGCGGTGGCGCGTGAGTACCGGTCGCTCAGGTCCGACTTGGAGCGGTGCAGCGCCGGGTGCTTTCCCGCCCGGGAGCCCCGCGAGCTGGCGCCCGACAGCCGGGTGGCGGCGGGCGATGGCGGCGGCATGGCGGCCGGGGGCGAGGGGAGCGCTAGGGGGGCCTGTGGCTGGGCCACCTGCCGGGACTTGGCGTAGGGCCGGGGAGGGGGGGCCTCGGCGTGGGGCCGCACGTCCACCCGTCGCACCGTCAGCGCGCTGGGTGAGGAGCCGTAGGGGGGGGAGCGGGCCGGCACCGGGGGCGGCCTGCAGGACGACAAGCCGCCGCCCTGGTTCCCTGCCGGAGAGGAGGGGGAACGCGCGTTGTGGATCAGGCTGTTGAGGACCTCCAGGTTCAGGTCTCGCCCCCCGTTGTTGTTGTTCTCGGCGTCGGCCGGTCGCCGCGGCACCTTGCGGGCGGGGGGCGTGGCTATGTGACACTGCTGCAGCATGGCCGCGGACAGCAGGGGCTTGCGGATGACGGGGGCCTGCCGCGTCAGCGCCACCTGCTGGCTCTTGACGTACTTGGCCTTGTCGGCCTCCAGCCGCTCCACGGCGCTGAGCCGCTGGGCCGGCCCGGGCGGGGCCGGGCGGCGGAAGTACTCGGGGCCCTTGTTGAGGATGCGGAAGGGCATGGCCAGGCGGCCGTCAGACGGCCTCAGCATCTCCACCGGCATGCTGGGCCTCTACGGACACACAGGGAACACCACACAGCGGAAGGTGAGCGAGGCTGGAGAGAGACAAAAGCTCCTCTCAATGCCATAGAGTGCTTCCTCAGAATCCCCCCCCCATATTGAAAAAACATTGCCAAGGCTGGGATAGTGTTGTTATTGTTATTGCTATTTTTTTCAGCACACACACAGTTAGCTAGTGAAGAGATACTGACTGCGTATCACAATAAGTGTATTGGATTATAATCCACCTTTAAGCACTTCATGTTCATGATACAAAGAAACAGAACCTAACACCAGTTGCAAAAGAGCACAGAGGAACAACACATTTTCAGTGTTTGTCTGTAAATAAAGTGATGCATGATGGGTAAATGGCTCCATGAGGGAAGCTGAGAAAAGAGAAATAACTTCTGTACTATAATAGTCAGCAAATATCACCGTAGCACCCCCACAAGTCCTCCCTGAGCCTGGGAATACAACTCTTCTGTACGGTGTTGTCTCGCCTTACCGGTTAGCCTGCTCCTGATGGGACCGCTGCTCCTCTTAGCTCCCCCCTCTTGTTCTCCCGAGTCACCCCCCTCTGACAGGCTGCTTATGGGATGAGGTCAGCCGGGGTCGAATTCCACACGGGTCCGCCTAGGCCACCTCCACTGGCTGGGCCGGGTTAGGAGCCGAGCCTCAGATGCGTTCGGTGCTTGACACCGGCGTCAACGCAGCAGAGAGCCCCGGTGCGTGCTGGGAAGCTGCCTGGCGTTCTTCTTGAGGCCTGGAGGTCGCAAAGACACAGGGGGGGAAATAAAATCAGACCGGTTGGAGGGAGAAAGGCAGCCGCCCTCATGCAGTCTTATCTTATCCTCGTCTCCCTGAAACAAGCCGCCATAACCCACACCGGCACACACACACACACACACACACACACAAACACTTCACACAAGCACAACGCCCGGCGTGCCAGAGTGTGTTCTGAGCAACAGAAGGGAGCTGAGCGTTTTTAATGCCCCGACTGGCCCCGCCCACCACAGCTAATCGCACAGCGGACCATGAGCCTCGGCATGGCTGAGAGGGAGGAGCGGAAGGCAGGAGATGTGCTCCCATTGGCTCACCCTGGAGGGATTTGGACCAATGGCGCCCCTCCCCCCACAGAAAACAAAACACTGAGGGCCAGGTTTTCATTCAAATGAAATTCTTTGAAAGGGAGAAGAGAGAGAGAGTGAGAGAGAGAGGGGTGGGGGGGAGTTGGGGAACTAGTGAAACAGCTGCAATCTCTTACGTCGACTTGCATCAAGCTCTGCGCGGTCTCTACGACAACGCTCTGAAATGACACCTGAACTCTTCTATTGTTTTCTAACAATAGAAAACTTAACTGTCATGCATTAGTGCTTTAAACGTTGGTAGCCTAATTATCAGCGCCTTTGTTGTTTTCCCCCCTAAAATAATTTAACACACACACACACACACACATCCTGATAATTACACACATTAAGTACATTCAGTTCATATTTGCAGCCACTGGTGCAGCCACTGGGTACAACCCTTATGAAGAGTAAACAGAGCTGCATCGCTCAGAGTGAAAGGTAAGGAAAGATCTCATCGCTTGCTATCAGCCCTCTTGGATGTTTACACCGCTGCACGCCGTGGTTACATCACTCCCCTACCATCCACCTCTGAAAACAGCCCCAGCACATTCCACACATTTTTAATTAGGCTTTTAATAGACGCTTTTCTTCCCCTTTGCTGCAACGCGTGACTCTCGTCTGACAAACTGTCTTTTGCAAAGCATTTCAAACAGGAGGCAAGCAGCGCAGAGGGCAAACGTTAAATCTGATCTTGCTCTGACACACAGGTAGGCTATTTCAATGCACAAAACACAAACACTACAAAACACAAAACAAAACATCTTGCTAGCGTCAGCTTGACTTTGAGAATCTGTCAGGTGAACATAGTGTGTGGCCAATCAGCATGAAGGAGACTTGAAAACAACTTGTTGACAATGGATGGTTAACGTAGATTTTGCAATATAGCATCAGTTTTATTAGAATGTATAATTTAGAAGAGCAAAGAACTGCACTGAAGTCTTTTATCGATGGAAAATATGTCTTCACTCTTCTGCTGACCTTTCTTCTACAAGAGTGGATTTAACAACAGGCTCTGCTGGTTCACAGGTTCATCCAAGCACCTGAAAAGTATTTTTTTTTAAAGCGGATGCCCTTTTAAAACAGTTTCAATGGACGCTTCCCAGATGGATGTGTCTAACAGACCGTACATCTGGCGTGTCAGATTACAGTAACACAGTATTTGAGAGTTAAATGATTAGTCACCAACGACATCATCATCATTACTGTAACACACAATAGGTTGTGTGTCAAATACACCATAGACAGGCTAGGCCCAATGCATCCATACACACATACCTAATTCAGATCCACACTGGCACATACCCCATACGTACATAGCCAAGCAATGACTCTTCCTCCTCCATAAATACCCAGCCTTGCTTAGAATGTGTCTGAACACAGTGCAGGACTGTCTTTAGCACACAGGGCCCCGGGATAGGCTTAACTGCCTGCCTGACCACACCAACAGCAGCCCAAAGGCCGGTCACAAGGTTACTGAAACTGCTGTATGTGTATTGTTTCATGACACAAACACATGCTCAGGACATACTTGGCCGAACACAGGGTTGAATCGAGGAAAGCACACATCAGGTTTATCTGCGTTTGTCCCCGTTCCTTTCAACGGCAAAAAACCTTTGAGGCTAGTTCAAAGATGAGGGAAATAAGTTTGTCTCACACAACAAGCTAAAAAGAAAGACAGCAACATTCCAATATGCTGGATTTACACACACACACACACGCACAGTGACCCACCTTATGAACCCACGACTAATCCCAAGTCACACAGCTTATTGTATCTTTAGCGCTTGTATGAACCCGTATTATCCCAGCCCTATGTACTATGGACGGACGACAGACGTGAACGAACTCAAACAAAGTGAAACAGGCACGAAGACAAAACTGACCATAAAAGTAAGACGCCAGCCTGGCCTATCAACAAGACGCCATTATCAAGAGTTAGGATAAGGGCTAATGCAAATCCCCTATCTGTATGCAAACCCTGCCTCTAGATAGACTGCAGCGGCTATTGTCATTCAGTGCAACACCGTCCACAGCCATAAGCATGTGAACGACCACCTCTTAGCTGACACAAGGCCTACAGCAGGGTGCCAATGGTGCTGTCCACACTGAGCAACGTGTGAATGGGACTTTGATAGGAAGTTACCGTAGTAACCCTGCGTTGTGTTTGTGCGGGACAGGGGGGGCTTCCTATGGGAAATGAAAACAGTGCTCATCCTGTCTCTCCCATTCCCACTGTACTCTAACACGGAATAGTCGCTCATCTCTTGTGGAGGACGCCGCTGAGCGCCGCCGCAGACCAGCAAATGACTTCTCCATTCCACAATGGAAACGTGGTCAGATGTGCTCACCGACCATTGACTATGAATCTCTCTGGTTTTGCATTCCACTATAGCGACATATTAGCAGTATAACATGGACCGCAACCGTGCGTGTGTGTGTGTGTTAAGAGACAGGCATTAAGCAGCCTAATCCCAACAGTGACAGAGTTAGTGAGTCAGTGCCGAGACAATAGAAGGGGTTCATGTGGACAGCCAGACATTCGGTCGTCTGTGTCTTCATCCAACTCTGCACAGGGAGGAGGGGGGGGTGGAGACAGGAGGTCCGGACCACAGCTGACTATGGTCAAGCGACCACACTGCATGGACCTAATTATAGGGGACGTGTGTGTGTGAACGGCTGGGAGCAATCTGTATCTCCAATAATATCTCCATCCCTTAGTTACTTCTTAGTTACTGAGCGACGACACACACGGCAAATGGCAGTGCGATCTAGAGCGCGTGTGTGCGTTTGTTGAAATCACGCGGGACACGAACATGCCGTGTGCATGCGTGTGTGTGTGTGTGTGCGCGCGCGCCTATCATATCACAGTGGCCTTGTTCTAGTGGATGATGACCTTCTGACTAGCTAGAAACAATGACATGATTAAAAAGCCGCAGGTTCTTCGGAAGTACCAAAAAGCAAGAGAAACATCCCATCGATATCCAGGGCGCAGAGACAGGCGATGACATCACGGGAGAGTCCGCTATTACTGAAGTTGTATGGATGAGTCACCTTTGCCCCACATGGAGACAGTCACACATGGACAGAGAGAGAGTCATAGAGATAGAGTGAGAGAGAGAGAAACATAAGTCACAATTAAAGTGTGACTGCACCCCAGCTATGAGCCTGACCACCTATTTAATGCGTAGTCAAGGAGCTGAGCCCCGTAATGACCTTGACTTACAAAAATACACCTACTAGCAACAGCTCTACAGCAAATAGCTTGGAATCCTAAGGCAAACATTACTGAGAACGTTTCTACAAAGGCCTGCTAGGATAGCCTATGTCTGCATAGCTACAATAACAATAATGGACGTTGATTGTTGCTAAATGTGCTTTCCACAGACAACAACAGCATCTACAACCAGACTGTGAGCAGAGGCTCAGACTGGAGGACAGTTGTATTCATTTGTGCCGTGTTGCTTTCTGTGTTTTGAATGCTCCACGTTTATGCTCTTGCTCTGCACTAGCCTACGTACTATCTACATTAAAGCACCACTCTGTGACAATGGTATGCTCTACTGCACGTACATGTGACAAGAAAATATCAAGAACTAAGTGTTTGTTACACAATTTATAGGAGTCCTAGTCCATTGCATTAGAACATTTCTGTTAACCAAACAGAAAGAGCAATAAATAGACTGGAAAATATTCCGAAAATACTCCCGCTGCTCACCAGAAGCACAGGTTCCCTCTTTAGGACTAGCCTATGAGCTTCTAAATGGGAATAATGAAAACAGTGTTCTAGTCCTGCATGCAGAGCACACCAATGTCATCTGATACTGACAGTGAGTGGGGCTACTCCTGATGCCTTCCCATGCAACAAAACCAGATCAGTCAGAGATAGTCAGAGAGCACACAGGCCTAGGGTTTCTAGTCTGTGGTAAGAGTCAACTGTTTTCTACCCGCATACACATTTAAGGAAAACATGGACTAAGCAACTGCCAACCATTGAACCACACAACTGACTGTTATTCTACCAGGCCTGTTTAGTCTGCCCCTCCCCCACTCTCTCCTCACCCCCCAGGCCCTCTTCACTTGTGTGGAGGGCCGACCACCATCTCCTTCTTCAAACCATTGCTGTCTGGGCTTGCAGCCCCAGGAAACAATGAAGATCCAGTTACCCCCACTGGCTGTGGTGGGGTACTGGTAACCCTGTGTGTGTGATGTATGGGTGTTCTCTGAATGCATCAACATAAGTACGAGTGTGTGTGTGTGTGTGTGTGTGTGTGTGTGTGTAATCAGTGGAGAGCAGGTGTAGCACAGCCCCCTTGGGAGAGCTAAACGCAGCATCGAAGACAAACGCGTTCTGACATTTGCAATTACTCCACATTAGGCAAACCAAATAAAAGTAATAAATAGAAGTGATTCAACATAGGTACCAAAATAAATCAAAGCAGAGACATTTTAAAAGCTTGAGACAAGATAAGTTCTTATTTGACAGAAGATGAGATAATTGTGTTTTGTGAATGTTTAATATCAAATGTCACATCTAAGATTAAAAGATTTACTTGAATGAGAGACCACAAACATGGAATTTCTACAAACCATCTTGCAAAGCTCTTTACATTTAGAATATATACTATATATATTCTATTACATATAGAATAAACACCACCTAACTGTTATTTATGAAGAAATGCAATCAGAACATATAGGTCTCCACAGTTATGACAAAAGCTGCACTAAATGTGATACTGACAAATTAGTCTTGCAGAGCCGGCCTTTACTTGCATAAAGTCTGGGACACAGCGCTTGCTAACTGTGCCAAGATCCGCCTACTTGACAGAAAGGGTATTTTGATTGACAACCAACTACGTAACTCAATGACCAAGTCAGACATTAAACTTACACAGAGGAATTTGTTGGCAAATGACACGACTCTGCCTGTTTGCGTATGTATGCTAAGGCTACTGCTTAAAATAAATGGGAAATCTTTAAATGAGTAAATAAAGCACAGCACCAGAGTTGCACCAGCATTATGGAAAGACTTGACAATGTGACAATGTTAACAGCCAATGGAAATCAACTTCCTCACTTCCGGAAAGTGCTGTCAAGCTTACAGGGGTATATGTATCAGTTTAGCAGAAGTTTAGCATACAGTAGTTGCTTATGTGACGTAGTGCTAATGGACGGAAGAGGCTGAGACTACTGACAACGAAACAGGCCGCATACATGCACAGGTAAAACACGCACACCTCCACATAATGGCATATTGTTTGTCTCGAGTTGATACAGGAATCCTTAACATACAGTACAACATACACCCACATGTACCCACATACTGTATATTGGCTGTCAAAGTAGAGTCTACCTTTCAATCATAATTTTATTGTTATTATTATTATTATTTCTATGTTAGGTTGCTACAAAAGTGTATTTTCCTTCTGTTGAGGGTTCCTATTCCCTGCCTGCTATGCCATACCTAACACATGTATGAACACACAAAACACAAGCACACAACAGCAGATCTGCCACATTAGAATACAGATCTATATTTCAGGATTGAAACATTCTAACACACACACACTGGCCCAAAAAGAATTGGGGTTTAAACATGTTTTGCCTCCATTTTCTGATGGGACAGGTAGCAAATAGAGGCAAAACTCATTTAAGCCAACCAAGACCATACGTATGCAGTAAAAATAAAACTAAAAAACAACCAGCAAATCAATACAACACATACTTTGCTCTGTCCACAGCAGTGTTAATCCAAGGTAAACTTTTACTTACGTGACTTCTGTGTCAGGCAGTCTGTGTATCACGGTGTGTAAACCAAACACACACTGGGAACTTCACAACGGAATCTCGTGTTACAGTAGTCTATCAAGTAGCAATTCACACACAGGCACACTGTGGTCTTCAGCTGCCGGCGAGTGCGTGTGTAGGCAGGGTTTTGAGCTTGGCAACCTCCCTCACCTCCCTTTTACATCTCACACTCCACCCTCTCCTCCCAGCACTCAGCATAGCTCCACCCACTCTGAGACCAGGAAATATGACCTTAATGTGAGACTCTGCTTACGTATCACACACGTTGTTTTTCCTATTCCACAGAATAAAACAATTAGCTAGTTAACTAGAAGCCATAGCTACTATTACGTTGCAGTCCGTGGAACATCTCCTCCTCCTAGAAGCTTCTATTACTGAAGAGTTTAGGGAGACAGGAGAGATACCATATACCATAGGTGAAATATTTATTAAAGAATATACTACTGCAAATGAAACCATACAGATAGAAAGGTATACTAAATGTATAATACTGTAGCTCTAAAATATTGTACAGTTCTCTTAATGTGAATGACAAAGCAGGTATGTTAGTATATGGCATTGTTAACAGGAACGTTTTTTCAATTGGTCCTCAAGACATCTAAGAACCTATGCATACCTACCCATAATAACGTCCATCTTTTCTTGTTAAAAGCAATGTAAAAAGGGCCTGCTGTCCAAATACCATTAGAATAGAACAGTTAGTAGAGTGCACGTTTGTGGTAATGTGCTCATACTGTACAGTCCCATACAAACTGTCATGCAAACACACACACACACACGCTCATAAACACCAAGAGGCAATAGACAACCCATACTGCATACTGTAGGCTAGGGCTGCCCCCTGAAAGTCGACGAGTCAAATCATCAGGTGTGCCTCTTCAGTCGACTGAGATTGTTCAAGTCGAGCAGTCATACCTTCCCCCATGTGCATTACAATAACAGAACAAAGATATCACTTCAAAGAGGCAGTAAGAACAGCAAGAATGTCAGTGTCTTCTAGGTAGATAAGTTGTAGTTGATGAAGGGCTGGTGCAGTCATTAGTGTACAGTATGTAGATGCTCTGGTGTTGATGGTAAGTGCAGGTGATGTTATTGTGCCCATCTGTAGGTTAGTATCGTTTTAGCATGGACCCAAGGTAATATGGAGTGTTTTTTGCAAACAAAGTTTTGGACAGAGGAGGAACTTTCTTTACTTTCAAGTAAGCCCTGGTGAGTGAAGTAGCAAACTATATATGCATCTTACTGAAACTCAGGATATTATGATTGACATTATTGATTGTTGATTGACATTATTGATTGTCTAACCTAGGCTATTTAAAAAAAAAGAAATAAGGAATGAATCGAACAGCCAAATCCGATTGGACCGACACATTTTCGAGTCAGGTATAGCTCTACTGTAGCCTAAGGCTACACGTACATATGGAACACGGCTGTGTTGTTTTTAGCCTGTGTTTTAGTAAAACACACCTAACGGATAGATTAATTTTGTTGTGGTTGGCTCACACATTCCGATACCATCTCTGCCGCCGTCAAAATAATTAGCTGATTGCACTCACCTTCCTTCCTGTAGGGGGCAGTTTGGCCGACACCCACAGATAAACAGCACTTCTGTATCGTAATTTCTCCATTTCTCCTAAGGTTCACATTCATTCACTCCAGATAAACACATAAATTAACTGGAATATCCCAACAGGATGGACCATTGTTGCTTTCCATTTTACTGTGTGGTGTGGTGATTCAGCCAAATAGGGCAAAACCATTAACACCACAGCAAGCAAAACATCAAACAATTTCTTTGTTCTATTCCTGACCAGTTGATGTTCAGAAATAAGTACCACCTCAAGGCAGAATACTAAATCTCCATGGCTTCCAGCTATACGCATTGCAAACACAGTGTGAGATTTAGGCTACACAGGCATTTTAATTGACCCTATATTCATTTTCAATAGCCATTAGAATAGCTTTGGAGTAATTCTGGCAAAATAACGGCAACAAGATGTAGTCAAAGTCCCTTACATTGGCCATTTCATATCCCTTGTTTCCTTTTTTCACCCATCTGCCCATTTCCTTCCTTAAGCCTTCATGAGCCCCCTGTGTAACCCCACACCGGTGCTGTGAAAGTGGGTGGGGGCATACTTCAACATAATACAAAACATGGGAACAGGCCTGCCTGTTGAATTCTTCACCTGACATTGAGACCCAGAGGAGCATCACAGATTGCCCAGCCTCAGCTTATGCATTGTGCCTTTTTCTCACACAGTTTAAACTGTCCTCGTGTCATGGCTGTGATAGAGTGTGTCTATAGGATTGGGTGTAATGTTACTGCACAACTCCAGCTACAGTTTTCTCATAGCAGAATCATAAGATCTGCACACACATTCCACTTTTGTCAATGCATAGCGGTGTTTCAAATTACATAACAGCATACCCAGGCAAGCTATGACTATCACTAAACACCACGGACGCATGCGCACATACACACACAAGGAAAATAACAAAAATCTACAATGAAATGTAAATTCCTGTGCATTACCTTGCACTAGGGCAGCAGCTCTCTTTCTACTGATTATTCCATCGATGAATCTAATCATATACAGTATTTAGCTATATTAACGAGTAATAGTAAATATACTGTACAAAACATCAAATAACAAATAACACATCATAAAATGAACAATAAATTAGTTTCTACTAGAAAAATCTATATTCGTATTGCCTAAATTGTATGCAATATATGTAAAAACTAAACCGATTTAGTGCATTTAAGTGCAATTAGACAGAGAATGAAAATACCTTTAAAAAGGTATGAGACACTTCTCGTCGCCTTTGTTTACATGCTTACAAATCTGAAGCAGGTAATTACTTTGATATTAAAATTATTTGAAGAATCTCACGATCTGTCTACTTTGACACAAGTTTAAATCATAGACATTTAGTTTAAACATGTTTGCAACCACTGCTTTCTTCACACCATGTCTACAGCATGCGTGTGTGCGACAGTAGGCCCACACAGAAACACAATGCAGTTAGTAGGAAGTAAACGAAACTTCGATGGAAGTAATTTGAATTTTTTTAATCGAGTTTGTCGATAAATTGTTTCAGCCCTATTGCATACATTTGAGCTTTTCTCATAATTTTTATTCCATTAATGTTGCGGAAATGTATTGCTTTTCTGTACCCTACCAGACCCTAAATTCACTTTGTGAATAGAAACTGGACACGGTCAATTGGGAAGTGTTCACAGTCGTTGTTTCTTATAGTATATACGTATATACTGTATATATA
>JAODUH010022421.1:0-24991 GCA_027564835.1 Typhlichthys subterraneus
TGTTTAGGTAGACTTCCTTCGCCAGATATTCGTAGGGGGGCGGCGCCCGTGCGCCCATAATGTACCGGCCGCTCCTGATCAGAGTGCTATTGAAGGTATACATGTTAAATCAATTTATCCTATTTTAATACAGAAAATGTTCAAACCATTTAGTTTTCTTCTTGCATAACATTGCTGAGCAAATAAAACATTGTAGCAATTCTCTATCTCTTCTCGGCACTAAGCTCCACCCGCTTCCCTATAGAGTTCAAAGTTTACATTTGTATTTGCACTTTAATTGTTGGCCTTGTTAGTTTAATTGTGTCTGAAACAGCAAGTATGTTATTGGTTGTTCAATCATTGTATTATAAATGATTACAGAAAGGTTTGCTTTGAACAAGTGTATTATTTGTTCTGACTATGACAATTAATGTAATCTGTACAATTGTGTTCTTCCAACTGTACTATGCTTGGTGTTTAAACCCGTAGTTATGTGGTTGTTAGTTCTTAGTTAAGGATGATCGAACCACGTTTTGGGTGTATGAGCAGTTGATAAATATCAGCATTGCAAACATTCTAAATTTACTGCGCACAAGTTAATTTAGAAGCTTTTCAATGCAACATTGATGTAGTAAATGAGGGCCCTGGACATTAAAGTGTAACTGCACCCCAGCTCTGATGCATTACTCCACCTATTGCACAACTTTGAACAATTATAAAATGTAATCAATGAGCTGAGTGAGGGGATTAACATTACCATTAATATTTAAATTTGATGACGCAGAAACAGGCGAGGAGTACTGTTGGAAACCAGCCATGTCCAGGGCAAGTTTTAACGGATATGACGTGTAGAGACATTTTCAGACTATAAAATCGAAATGTTGTCAATAATAACACCAGCATTTGTCTCATCAGAGTTGAGTAGCATTATTTAGTTTACAAATAAAAAACCCATTGTAATGTGCAGTTACACTTTAATAAGGGCCCTATTTTAAATATCTAAGCACTCAGTCTTAAGCAAGTGCATTTATGTCCAAATCCACTTTAACAACAGATACATGTTTTCAATGCCAGGTGCATGGTTCAAAGGGTTGTACTTACTCTCTGCAATATTCATGTGTGTTGTGGGGCACAACATACAATAAACCAATCAGTCTCTTCTCCCATTCCCTTTAAAAGCCAGGTGCGCTAGCAACTTTGCAGATTGCTATTCTAACAGCAGATTTGCCAAGTAAGAAAGAGCACATCTCTGCAGAGGAAATGGCTCATCTGCTTGTTTGCGAAGTGAAAGCACGCAAGCAGACATCTATGGCAACAGCATAATTCCACCAAAAATATGTTTTTGTACACACTACTACTACTACTGTACTACTACTACTACTAATAATAATAATAATAATATAGCAATGCACCAAAAATGCATCTGACCTCACCTCCATTTTAAGACCAACGCCCAGTAGCTCTCAGATTTAGCATTTGCTATTACCCTGGACATGAAAATGTGTTGGTCTGAAACTAGCAACGGTAGTGCCGCATTGCGTCGGGTGTATAGGGCCCTAAATGTTACTTGTTGGAGGACATGGAATGCTTAAAAGTGTGTTTTGTGAAATTGTAATTCCATAATAGCATTTTAAAATGGACATAACAAATGTATTTAAAGATGGTTTTCAGAGGGACAAAAAGTGTCTTGGTCTAAATTATGTGTCTGTCTGATTTGTACCCTGTAACTTGCCTTATATAAAAAAGGGAAAATAATTATCTACATTAGATTAAAATGATTTGTAATTGCATTTGACAGGTATGTACAATAATCCAGAGGGTTTGGATGGATTGCACTGATTAGTATGCGTCATGACTTGATGAAACTATATATTGCATATTACCTTTGTTGAAGTCAGTAATTCAAGTGATAATGTTGTAGCCCCAGAGATGGAGCTGAGCAGAAAACATTGGCTATTTTCATGAGTCTTGCATGTATATGAGACCAAATGTGGCAATGACTGTCATTGTTGGCATCTGCATTGTGATTTTGCCATATTATACATTTATTGACTTCCATGACAGTTGGTCAGTTTTGCATCGGTCGGTATAATGAAAGGATAGTTTACTGGCAGCAATGTTAGGTGTACAGCTGGTGTACAGTAGGCAATCTGGCAGTGTTGGTACCCATAAAATACAGAAAGTTGACTATTGACCAGCGTACCAATATTTCTAGGTTTCCAAACAGTCCCAAGGGAAATATACTGTGGCTGATTGTTTCCTCTTAAACGTGGACCAATAAACACAAGTCTGTGAGTGGACAATTAAGAACCACTCATGAACCAAATGACCAGTGACCAAACTAACTGATAAGGATAATGTGTGCTGTAGGGTGGAGCTACACAGATCCAAAATGAAATGTAAATGGGAAGTTGGCAGAAATACATGTTTTCTTGAAATACCATTTTAGAGCAAATGCCTGTCTCATGACCTCACCATAACAGCAGGGATTCATATGAGCATTTGATGTCATGAGCAAACCCCAGAGAGAATCATAACAAAGGAGGAGACATGCAGAGAGTGGCCAACTACATTTGTATTATATTAGTTCCTGGGCCTGTTTGCAGCAAACACCTGCAATATTTGAAATAGACACTTTACTCCCATGGAGATTTGTGATGAAAGAATCATAGCTGGATATCAAACCACTTGAATAGTCAACATGCCTGGCAGATGTTATAGAGGTCGGATTTGGGGTGACAGTATAAATTCCCAGGACTCAATTCTTGGCTGGAAATGGGAGTTAATGACAGATGGACAGATGGGCTCAGAGACAGGGAGCTGGACCAAAATGAACACAAAAAAAAAGAACATAAGGTTTTTTTAAGGTTAAATATGGAGAGAGACAGAGAGAGTGTGACGAGAAGAAAAATGTAAATTAATGTTCATATTAAATTATAAATGATATGAAGACCGTAATGTTTTGGGACACAGACAATGCTAGAGGTGAAGCTAAGCAAAACATACAAGAGTTTACAAGCTCATCAACAGAGAACTCAAAATAACATGCAAGGGGGGAAACGAAAAGTTCCCCTAAAAATAAATACACAAGAGGCGATAACTAAAGGGCCGCCAACCACCGACCTGAGCGTTGTAGCAGGAGAAAGGCCTGATCACACCCCCAGACCTGACCATGACTAGTGACAATGTCTTTACATCAGACTTTGAAAGGGTTACACATGTCCAATGTATGGGAGATCTTCAGTCAATTGAAGTCTAATATTTAAAATATTAGAAAATCTAATATAAAACTATTGCTACTACTATTACTATTTTGAGCATTATTCCATTCAAATTATTCATTCATTATTCATTGCATTATGTAAATGCAAGCAGTCTGAAGTTTATCCAATCAAAATATCCTATATTATGATATCTGTTGGTAAAGGCTGCTTCTAGCACGTCCTTCTGGCTGTTGATGTGACTATACTGTATATGCCTGGGTTTGAGAAGACATTCTTTCATTTTAGCCTCTCAATAAATGGCTCTCCAATTATGTTTATTGCTTGTTGTTGCCCTGCCTCATGTTTGCATTTGAAACTCAGATATTATGTTGGCTTTGAAGTTATGGGGTTCTTACGGACATATTTTCTTACTCAGTGACAATTGTTTTTTTGAAATACAGAGCATCACATTTACACAATTTACTTTTTCCTCATATTACAGAAAGTGAGTAGGGCTTAATTACATCACTTTCAAATCCAATACAATGCAACCAAAGGAATGTTTTTTTTTCTTCTAATGCTTGAAATATGGTCATGGAAATATGAATGAAAACAAGACTATCTTATAATGTATTTTTGGTTCGTAATATCTTCATGGGAAAATACAAATAGGAGCTGAATAATTACAAAATGATGTAACTTGAAATTAGATGTCATGATATTGTATATTACGCTTATTATATTACATTGCATTAAGCATGTTTTTTTCACATGCACAGTTTGTTTAGAATAAATAAGTGGGTGCGGTCACTGAAATTTATTTTTCTAATGGTTCTTGATAACAGTGCAAAGATATGTTTGTCTTCCCATAATGATCTAAATAATTGCTGCAAACATCTCATTCATCTTCATAAGTCCATAATGACTTGGCAACCATGTGGGGCCCTGACAACAATAAAACTTTGAGCTGCAGCTTTCTATAATGCAATGATGTTCTTGCCACTAATAAAAGTTAATTATTGTTAATATGTGTTGTATTAATATTATTAAAGGGACACTCCTCAATCTGTGTTTGCAATTACTGTTTAGGTTCCTGCCTGTATAGGTACAAAAACAATGTTGTGCTGTGAATGTGATGAAAGTGCATGCATGTGCATGCTGTGTGTCTGGCAATACTCTCTCCTCCCTCTAGGGATCCCATTCTTTCACCAAGCTCTACCCCTCCCATTACAACAACAAAAACGGCATGTGGTGCAGTATTTTCTGGGGATGTGCTATAAAACTATAATAACATTAAATATAAAAGCAAATATTACTGACAGTTAATATATAATGTAACTTTACTTACTTGGTCTAAAGACAAAAATGTAGACCGTCAATGTTTCTAATCTGCATGCAGTGGATTGGTATGCATATTTTACACTGCCCGACAAGGGAGTAGAGAGAGTTTAAGATGATACCGCATCTCTCGGGTATAAGGAATTAGGTCATGCAATGGAGACATTATTATTTAATTTATTTTACAGTACAGTAATTCATACAGGTTTGCAGGCTCTCTTTTCTCACATGGGTGTTGTGTTTTGTCATTCCTTGGGAGCATATTTTTGGCTTTGCTGTGTGATACATTTAATGAAAACTGAGCAAGCAAGCAAATATGTTTTGTTTTTCCTTCAGTCAGAAATAGTTGACAAGTAGAACTACTAAAAATTATTAGTTTTGTTTCACATGAATGGCTTCACATTAATTATTAGTATTATAACATGATTTAAACAACATCTTAAAATACTATTCAGTATACAGTAAATAACAAAATGTTTTAATTATTTAAATATTAGAAAACCATGCCTTTTAACCTATTAAACATATAATATTGGTGAGCATACAATTATTGTACACTCACATGTAATGTTGCTCAAGTAATGCAACAACACTTTCTCACTCCCAACTCGTCAAAATTACATTTTAACATGTTACGATTGTATATTGATTATTTATCTAAAACCAGGAGCTACTATTTGTGCTGAAATTGCATGCCCATATCTAAAAATAAACCGGTGGTGGTAACTCCTAGTCTTGCCGTAACAGTCAATGACCAAAGTCTTTATCCTACGACGCCAAAGGCTTTTTAACGCTTCGAAAACTGACGAGAAGGGTCCTTGACCAAGCTGCAGTTTTTGACAAGTTGGGAGTGAGAACGTGTTTCAACGCAAAATGCAGGAGCCAAACCGTAATGCAAGATATATGAATGTGCAATCTCAAGTACAATTTTAAAATCATGTAATATTTTCTAATATTTACAATAACAAATGCATAGACATGAGACCAAGCTTTATACCTTTAATCATATCAAAATTGCCTAACACTTTATACAAGATCAGAAACATATTACCTTATAAATGATATCACCTCTGAGACACTGTCAACATTCATTTAATCTTTCAAATGGTTATGTTAAAAGGACACAGAGCCCAAATAGTGAAGCCAATCCTCTCTGCATGCACACTCTGTGAGACACTGGGAAAGTCAAATGGTCAGGCAGCTAGTCAGAACCAATTTCAAGTTTCATAATAGACTTCCTCAAAAATGTTTGTCACGTTATTGCCTCACCTGCACCCCGCAAACAATTGCCACATTGATGTGCTATTGTTTCAAGTCTCCTGCTGTTATACTGCAGTGGGGTTTCGCTCCAGCACTTTAAAGATATTTTTTACCTATAATGGAAACCTTATCTGCTGATATCTGACCTTCGCACATTCCAACAAAGATCGCTGTGCTCTCTGATATGCGTAGATATGGGTTCCCTCAATGGTCCATTATGAAGTCGATCACAGCAATAGAGAGCACTGCCTTTCAAGCACATATGGCTGAGTGATGGAATGTAAGCCCAATGCATATGAGAACAGAATAGAAATATTCTGCATAAGCATATTGCTGACTATGTAAAAACAAAAACATCAACTATAAAACTGCCTAGCATGAGCTATAGACTTGTTTGTCATTCGCCATTTTTGGGAGAAGCCTTTACCCAAATAAGGATTTATGGGTCTAACCACGGTTCCCTATGAGAAAAATGTATGTCTTTTCAAAATTCACCCTTGTTGTGGCCTGTGATGAAATCACGTGTTGCAAGTAATTTATGAAACTTCCCCGTTTTGTCAAATGCACAGATTCACACTGGATAAGACTGGCGTTGTCAATTACCCGACCGGTAAGCATTTTGCTAAATGCAAGCTACAGTATCACTCCAGCACATACTGTATTCATTAAACATGTCACACATACACATCACTCTAATCACTTCAGTGTGGCAAATGTAAAGCCCCTGTAATGTTTCCATAGCAAGAGATATACTGCAGCTATTCCATTTTAGTTTCACAGAATAACCAAAAGGTCTTATTCTAAGACTTGAAATGTTCTACAAACATTATATAACTTGCAAACAGAGATCAAAAATGTAAAAGAAAACACATCACATAAACAAACAGAATTCATAAATATTGAAAATGTTTTGTATTTAAGCAACATTTTAGATTTTATTTTCAATTTAGATCCATTTCACTTTGCAACAATAACAATGTATAACATCTGATTATGCAATATTGACATAACTCGATAAGAACTGATAAAAGCATTACATGGAACCGGCAGGAGAACATAGAGATCCAAAAATACATTATCTTTATGTTATGTAACATGTCGCAGTCTGTATATATTTCTGTTTGTGTATTTTAAGTAATCAAATGTTTGATTGTTGCATGGGTATTTAAATTACGAGCAAGCAAGCTGTCAGCCTGTGCTGTTAGCTAGTCCACTGTAATAATATTGTTCTATGGTAATAATAACTATGATTTGCACTGTGATATGCTAGCCAATGGCATAGGTTTGATTTTAAATGTAGGCCTACTTCAAAAGGTGCTATATAGCCTATATTAATATATAAAAAAGGCCTAGTTCCAAAATAAATATAAATTGGATAATCTATAATAATCAATCATTTGAAAACATGACTAAATCAATGCCCATTCTAATGCCCATTCTAAAATATGATTTAATAACAATTCTAAAATGTTTATACAATATTTAGGCTACAATATGCAAGCCTCTCGGTATTGTGTGCCTCTGTTTTAAAGCAGTTTGAGCTTTTCTTATATATATAAAACTATATTTTCAAAAACTGGACATGTCCCACTCATGTATAATGAAACATATACCCCCGATGCTAGCCATTACTAATGTGATTTATTGATAGTCAAATAGTTATTTAGATTCCCTTATGACATTTGCACTACACACACACGCACGCACACACACACGCACGCACATACACAAATAAAGAAGAAATAAAAACTTGGTTACGGCCCTGCTAACTCTATGACCAGTTAAATGTACAATGAGGGATTCATTGGAAAACTATGATGACAGGACTCTGACAGGACTCTGGCTATTTACAGGTCTTACAAATCTGTAAAATTTGCGGGATATATTTATTTCTTAAAATAAATGTAACATTTTACATTAGTAAATATAGCAGTGGACTAGAGGCGCCCTGGATATTCCGAATACAGACTTGTGAGTGACAATGCAGCCAGCCAAATCAACAGTATCACAGAAGAGGCTGACACTAACATATATACCAAACAAAATCCCTGTTGGGCTATGATAAAGGTGTAATAATCTGCAGGGATATGTCTTTGATATAGCTGCTTGTTGAGTTAAAGATTGGTTGTTCTTTTAACTACATTTTTTTAAAAAGTATATTGAATAGGAGACTGTAAGCATGCAATCCTTAGGGGAACTAAAGAATGATTTATTTTCCTGGTTAATACATCACTTCTAGAAATCCTTGAGGTCTCGTGTAACCCTTGTAAATCATCATTTTGATTTCAGTGGCACTGTAGATACTAGACTATGGAGCCCTCCCACCAGTATGCAGCAGAAATGCATGTGAAGAAGAAAGTAAAACACAGGACCAGGGATATTTGGGGCTGTTCTGAATATGTCCAATCATACGATATTTCATTTGCTATTTGGGGATTGTGCATCTCATTTCCACAAAGTCTGCTCATTAATGAGAAAATAAATCAAAGAAATCCTCTCACTTTTTGGTTGAAAAGTGGAAAGCTCCTATAGCAGCAGTGACATTATTTAGTAAAACATATCTCTATAGAACCAGAGGTTGAAGTATTATTGGAAACTCTAACCGGACTAGCCTTGATCAGAGATCAGAGATCCTTGGTGATTCAGTCCAGTGAACCCAGTGTGTGACCAATCAGCATCTTACTGACAGCTACGAGCGTGATTACAGTGGTTAAATGACAATGGCGGTTCTTAAAGAGGTTAACGTAGTGCTGCAATAGCATAGATTATTATTATTATTATTAATATTATTATTAGAATTTATTAAAAGAGCATAGAGCATCACTAAAGGCTTTTCTCAATATGTTTGCATTCTTTTTCCGACTGGCTTCAGCAAGAGTGGCTGGCTCCGCTAGTTAACATGTTTGTCCAATCACTTGCTACATATTTTTTGAAAGCGACTGCCTTTTGAAACCATTTTAATGGACAGCTCCCGATATGTTTCAGTGTAAATAAACCAGCTGGCATGTCAGGTTATGACCGGACAGGATACACTGTAAATGTTCCGTCATTCGATATAGGAGATCACTCAGAACAACTTTATTGATTTGCAGTGACTCTTCCTTCTAAGATGGACCCTCTATTGATCCAAACCATGCCAGCAAAATGCCTCCCCACAGCGTATCAGAGTCACCTCACTGGAGGGGTCAGGCATTCAGGGTTTTCTGAAAATGTATCATGTCTGTAGATTGCAATATGAAATTATTCATGTTTGCAGTTATTGTATCTTGAATAAAGAAACTCAGATTGAGTTGAAAAGCTGGAAAGCTGATTCGTAAGAACTCAGTCTGATTGAAGTATGGTCTATTTTTGGCCCCCTTCCTCAATTATAGATAGATAGTGAATAATAACTCCGCAAAATAGATGGAAAATGAAATTCCTATTAGCTTTAATTACTTATCCCATTTATCCTTTGGAATGACACAAAGATTAATGAAGCGCTCTCCACCACTATTTTAAGCAAGGTTATTTAAATGAGTGATTTTTTTTCTCCTTATAACACAGCATAAAGGATGCTTTATATTTATTTGGCCCGTTTTTATTTTTTATTTGGGAAGTTAAAATACGGGCACAAGAATAAAGCAGTTTGAAATGAAATGTCATTTCATAAGAGAATGTGTAAATTGTCTGTTGATTTTGAAAGCAGTCCAACCATCTCTTGTCTTTGAATTACACTTTAATTTCAACCAACCACATGCCACTATACCATAATACCAAATCAAGTTTATAAGTCATGCTTGATATGCCCTACCTAGGCATAGAGATCAATGCATAATTAATATTCAGACAAAAGACCAGATTTAATCTCTATTCATTCTCTATCTCTGCACAGTTTAGAATATACAATGTATTGATGTCATAATATTGTGAATTGAACTATTGGAGGCAGGAGAAAACATTTAAGATGAAATTAAAGTAATTCGTAACTAAGTAAGTGAGCAATAGGATATGTCAAGGTTTTCACATATGGTAATCTTACAGTAACACATCTGCTTCCCATGTCTCTCTTGTTACCTCTTTTGTCTCCTTGCTGATTAAAAACAGTTTCAGGTCTAGCTTCTGTAACAGCTGAGTGAAACACTGAAAGCACAGGTTAAAATGTCAGCTGTACCTTGCTTTACAACATCATGAGAGTGAGAGTACCCATCCACCTGTACTGGCTTCCATCTCCTTGTAGAGAAGCCAACTGCTAATGGTGTTTCTTGCTGTTCTCCACAAACATTGTGCTATCACTGTCTATTACATAATCCTCTCTTTTTTATGTGTGCCAATGGGAGCTATTGTTCCGTATTTAACCCATATTTCACACTCTCAACGTTTCTTTCTTTGGGAATTGAATGCCTCTAAAAACATGCCAACTGGGAAAATTAAAGTCAACTTTAGTTTGGCAGCTATAATAAAGGATATAATAGTGCATGACACATTGACAGACAGACACAGACAGCACAGACAAAGTGACTGACAATGAGACAAAGTGTTTTTGGTTAAACTTTAAATGTATAGGGGAAATGATTAGCATGCCATTTTAGTCATTTTTGGTGGTTCATGGTCCTTTGTGCAAATCTAAGTGAGTTATTAGACTGATTAGCAAAGTGGAATGATTATATGCTAAATGTCCTTTAAGCCACAGCTGCACCAGGCTGCAGGTGATAGATAATCTTTATTTTTTTCTACTTGATTGATTTCATTACCCAGTCACATTAGGAAAGCTCCAAAACAGTTCAGAATATTGCATCTTTACTGAAGGTTTTACACTCAATTATGTCTTTCCATTAGATTTTGATTAACTTGCTCAAAAATGTCTGCATGCATACTGTATAGATTTGGCTCAAACATCAAGCATATAAATGTCCATATTTATATTGATTATTTTGCAATAGAAGTGAATAATATACTTTATGTCAATAAAAAAAATGTGTTACCGGATATTTAACTAATTAACTAAATAGCACTATACAGTACAGTGCATACTATATTTTATTGAGTGCACTAAATTCTCCTGTATCTCTAGGCCTTTAGATACTTGAGGCACTCTCTTTATGTAGCATATAATTTTATGCATTCTGCATTAAATACCTCTGTATGGCTTGTTGAAGGTGTTTGATTTGATTTTTGTAAATTGAGAAATAAATGACATTTAAATGTAGTCTTCTATTGACATTGTCTCACTGTTACTTCATCGGACAACCCGAGGATGCTACTGATTGAAACTAATTTAGAACAAGGATTATAGGATTTACTGTAATCTGCACATAATGCATGTTCTTCCTTCTTTATTTCTCACATAATCGCATGCAATCCCATTTAATGTCATTGTAAGGATTATTCTGTATTTATAATGTATTGTCTAGCTAGATCAAATCAAGTTCAACACATTAAGAACACTTTTCTTGAATGCATTGTACTAAGCAGTGACGTGCACAGACCTCTGGAGTGGCAGGGGCTAAACTCCCATAAAGGGCACACTCTCCAAAAAACATAAAATAACAAAAAAATAAATAAATATATATATATATATATATATAATGTATTAACTACATACGTTCCTGTCTTCTGTCTTACTGTATGTACCACATTATTGTATATTACAGTGAGAAACTGTACAAAAAGTTAAATTAATCATAGTCATAATTAGGCAGTGTTAAGTCAACTGCTAATGGCAAGGGTGGGCAAGCTTGGTTCAAAGCATAAATAGGGATTCTGAAGTTCAACAACGGGACGGATATGTCATTATTTGTAGTCTATGTAAAATGTGTTTAGTAGTCAGAAAAGCACAGTTATTGACACAGTTATAAGTCTATAGCCATCTGCCAAATGTCGTACATGTAAATGTAGCCAAATAATAATCAATAATATAAAATATAATGAAAATTATAATTATAAAAATGATGAACAGCAGCCAGAATCAATAACTTTCAAACTATTCTTATTTAAAATAAATAAACAAAATTAATTGAACTACCCTCTCCGGGAACCATCACCTTATCGTGGTGGAGATGTTTGTGTGTCCCTATGACCGTGAGGGATGTGTTATCTGGAGCCGTGTGCTCCTGGTAGGGTCTCAGGGAAGGGGCCAGACTTTGAGCGGGGGGTTTACCCCGATGGACGAGAGTGTTGCCTCACTACACCTACAGGTTGTAGGGAGGAAAATTCTGACTGATGTCAGTGCAAATGCACCGAACAGCAGTTTGGAATTTTTGCCCTTCCTGGATACCCTGAATGGAGTCCTCTTTGGGGCTCCAGCAGGGGACTCCAGTTCTGCTGGGAGACTTCACGTGGGTAATGATGGAGACACCTGGAGAGGTAAACCCGCCTGGGCATTTGTTAGACTTCTGTGCTACTCATAGACTGTGTATAACAAACACCATGTTCGAACATAAGGATGCTCAAACATGTACGTGGTACCAGAGCACCATAGGACGAAGGTCGATGATCGATTTTGTGATCGCATCTGATCTAAGGCCGCATTTTTTGCCACTGGGTAGTGGGAGTTAACATGGAATGTCTGGAGGCCCCTGCCTGTGAGATCTTCAAAACACACCTCCGGCATTCCTGTGGAGGTTGGGGACATTGAACCTGAGAGGGCAATTTTCAAAGCTTCCATTGCTGAAGTGAAGTGGTGGAGAGCTGTATCTCAAGGTCTTAGGTGCCTCAAGGGGCGGTAACCCTCGAACATCGTGGTGAACACTGGTGGTCAGGAAAGCCGTCCGACTGATGATGGAGGCCTTCGGGGATGTGTTATCCCAGAGCACGCTGGATGCGGTTGCAAGGCACCGACGGGCCCAAATGGCTGCAGCCTCTGCTGTGAAAGAGATAAAACAGTGGGTGTGGGAGAAGTTTGAAGAAGACATGGAGAAGGACTTTCGAATTGGCACCAAGATGTTTCTGGAAACCATCCACCACATCAGGATGGGGAACCATCCAAGCTGTGTACAGTAGGCATGGACAGTGTTTTGCTTTGAATTATTAGGTTTAAAGTAAAATTTTGATTGCACAGTGCAATGAATAATTACATCCATTATTAAATGATGTGCTGCCTCAGTTCAGGGAACCTGAGAAATAGCCAATATGTGTCTGATTACAATTCCTGAAAAATAGTTATTTTAAAAACAGTAAGTAATTATTATGCATTATACATCGTCTAATTAAGTGCTGACATTACTATTACGTTATTTATGCAATTCAAAAATGTTATATTTATTTTAATTATAAAATATACTTGGTTGTGTGTCTTTGAAAGGTAATGGAAAACTAAAACACCAAAAATAAAAATTTTAGTTACAGTATGTTAATATAATTAAATATTTGCTAATTTACAATTAATAATAAAAAGTGAAGTTTATTAGAATATAATGTATACAGTATACTCATTTGAAATCAATATATTCTATTACAATACATTAAATTACATCCTTTTAGACAGATATGTTGATCTCTATATAGTCTTTATGCAAATTTCCAAATGACAGTTGATCATTAATCATTAATCAGCAGGTAAACCATATGTTACAATTAAACAGTTAGAGCAGTGCAAGTTTTTTTTACCTCATTTTAAGTCCATTAAATGCCCTGGCTATTCATCAGCTCCAAATTATGCCATTACCTTAAAGAGACCCTGGAAATGTCACTGCTGCATCAATCCATTTCTCGTGAGAAACGATTCATATTTCATTAAGCATATACATAAAAAGGTGTCTATCCTTTTTGAAATAAATGTTCTTGACCTTCATAAAAATGAGATTTAAAATGCAAATTACCCCAGGAGTGGAGAGAAAGCTTCATCAATAGCTTAGCCTTGAATACCAATGATAAACATGTCTGTCTGCAATCAATAGATTTCTGCAGAAGGCCTAGAAAAAAAACCCCATTAATCCAATATAAAATGAATCATTTTCAGAACAAATTCCCAAACTGTTCATAAATGCTCTCAAAATAAATTATGCAAACTTTACTGATTTGATATAAACTAGACAAGTTGTAAATACATTATCTCGATCTCCACACTAATAAGAACTATGAGATGACCAGACATGTTTCTGTATAATATTCATGTGAATAGATTTGTTGACTGTTTCACACTAGTATCACCTAATGTGATACTGTAAAAGCTGAACATAATGGGTACTATGGGTCATTAGTCATCATCCTTGACAGGCCAATTATCATCATTGATGGGCCAAATCATGCTGAAGACACATTTGTACTCGTATGTTTTGCCATTACGCATCAACAAGCTACGCTAGACTCTGTGTACAGTATGTATACTACTGTATGTATACAGTATAATATAACACCTCTCTGAGAGTGAAACTGTAAAGTATTGTGACAACAACAACTACAGCAAACACAAGGGGAGATTAGCTAGATGATAAATGGACTGCATTTATATAGCACTTTACTAACCTTTCAGCCATTCAAAGCACTGTACAGTATTGCCTCACATCCACATACTTTCATCCATTAATGGTGATGGCTGCCATGTAAGGTGGGACCAACCCCCGGAAGCAGTAAGGGTTAGAAGGACATCTTGATACTTGGGGAGGAGTTAGCCGGGATAGAACAAGCAACCTTTGGATTACGTGCCCTGCTGCTCTACCCACTGCACCATTGCTAGCCCATTACCATAGTCCACAGCAGCATTGACACCCACCACCATCATTCTCAAGCAATCTATACTTTACCATACAAAGTATAGCCACACACACGCATGCACACACACACGCACACACGCACGCACACACACTTACATCTACTGTATGTGTTCTTTTTCACACACATAATGAAAACACACACACACACACACACACAGTCTAAAAGGGTGGGGTCTTAAAGGGTCTAAAACACAATAGAAGCAGGAGAGCATCTATCAGTCACAGGACAACTGCCTTTCTTAAAGCAGTAAAAAATGAGTAACTGCTTGACAGAATCATTTATACCCAGACACAGTGGGCAGGAGGGCTTTGACACTGAGCGACGGTGCTTCTGAAGGTTTCACACAAGTGGTGGAACTGTCATTGTTGTTGAAGGTTGTTTTGGTGGTAAGGTTTACTGTACATGTAACTTTGCTTTATAGTGAAGATGTATAAGTGCAGATTTATAGCATGGCAACAGATAACTTGATGATCTGCTGTAGTAAAACAAAAAATATTCCCAAATTCCCAAAATGTTATCAATGATTGCTTAAAATTTCCAGTATAAATAATAAATAGCCTGTTTCGTGTAAAGATAATACATTAATATTTTCCATAAGAATTCAATATTTTACCATATTTTACAGTAAGGAGCTTATAGTTTACATTTGTGAAGCTTACACACTCCCATTTTCAGAGTATGTTGAGCAATAGTAATGTTTTTCACAGTATACTCAATGTAAACTCCCATATGCAATTGAAAATGCACACAGTTAACATGTTACTAAATACATATTAATATTAATATTAACAGGCTGCCTTAGACTGTATGTGTCTAAAATAGAGTTCTCTAGAGGGCATTTAGCCCACCACTTAAAATGTGCTATCAGACCTTCAGAAAAATTGTTTTTCTTCAAACTCAGGTAGTTGTTGAAATGGTTGTCTTCTGTGCAGCCAATTACACCTGTTAGGGAATGACTAAGATGAATGTTGACAACCAGCAATCATCATTTCTAGAGATTCATTCACACAAATGAATTCTCCTTGCATGGAGAATTCAGTAGAACAAGCAAAAAGGCCATTTAAAACTTATATTGGAACATGATGGGTCTCTTATAAGTACACAGTGTAATGTTTATCTGTGTTTAATGTGGCTAGTGTAACTAAGTGTAACTAAGTAAAACATGTGAATTCATATTTACGTATTACGTATTTTGTTGTTTATTTATTATTTTAGATTTTTGTTGTATGAAGTAAATAAAAGGCAGGTTATTTACCCACTGCAGATCATTGAAAATATGTTGATGAAATTCTACTTAGAAATGTTTTCTGATGTTGTATTTTGACTTTCTTATATACAGCAGATTAAATGGTAAGTGTGATATGATTACTATATGTGCAATGCCAACCTGCTTCAATAATTCTAAGATTTTGGCGTCTGGAATAATGCGTGACACACAAAATTGGAAAAGATTATGTCAATACTATGGACTATCATAATAACCTTTTAATAAAGCCAGATTTCTAGATGGAATGCAGTTACCAAAATGCCATGGTTTAGATAGAGCATGTGGGTTGGATACTGGCTGCTACACCTGCATTCAGACTCCCTTTCCGTTGTTTGAGAAAGTTGAAAAAACGTCATAATATTGGTTAATCTTTTCTTGCTACTAAATACAGTACAAAAACATGTGTGCACAGTGAATTGTGCACTCTGTTTGTCTCTGTGTTTGTTTGTATGTATGCTCTTAACAAGCAACAACAAACATATTTTATCAGCAACAAACTGCTTTTATCATCAGAAAGATTGTATTGTGCATGATTTGAATATTTGTTATGAATGGGTTACAAAAATATTTGGAAAAACAAATGTTTTGCAATCAGCCATGTTGCATGATTGCATTTAATTTTTTGTTTCATTCTATTGCAGAATTCTATGATTTATCTTCTCAATGTAGGCTTTGTTTAATAACTCTTTAAAGGAACCCAGCCCAAGGACACATAGTAATTTGTTGTAACTTGACTTTTTCCTTCCTTATTTTTCAGGGTGGCCGCAGGTCCTTAAAAAGTCATCAAATGCTTTAAATTCACATTTACAATTAAATAACTTATTACTGTAAATAATATCATTTTAGAATGTCCAGTCTAAGTGCTGCATAAAGCTAGAGCACAATTCCTAAAAAAGTAATGTAATGAAACACACATAATTCTGTTCAGCTTGGATTTGGCTGTTCATGCAATAAATCATGGTTATGCATGCCCAGCAGTGCATTTAATATCTGCTATAGGCCAGACGGAGATATGGCAAATGGGAGATGCAGGGAAGATTTATTTTGACATTTTGGTTAATGCTAGCTTCTTATACTTTAACTTGCATTTTGTAATTATAAGTATACAGTACTACAGTATGTTTTATAAAGATGTCCTGCTAATTTTGAACGGTTAGTGTGGCAAACCCTTTACATAGTAGGCTACATTTTTATGTAGGATATGATAGGATAGGCACCATATACATATACAGTATGTTGTCAAGTTAGCAATACTGAACTTTCGGTATATACTTAACAGCATATGCATTTAAAAGTTGCAAATTGCAAATTGTCATGATACTAAAATATGGAAAATGTGATGTTGCGACCAAAAATCGCCAGACCAGACCTCACAGGCTCACAGGCCAACCGGACACAAAAGTAAAACAAGCAAGCTTACATAAAAAATACAAAAAAGAAGACCATGGTAGGACAGAGACCTTTTTCAGATATACAATGGCCACAAATATTCCAACCCTGACTCAGCATACAATTTAAAACATTTCTCATTAAAGTCACACTATAAACTAGCATCATAAGATGAGGATTGCCTCGCGAGGTTAGTTAATAGTGTGATTTTAATCTTTAGGCTTGCAGTTTGACCTCGCCGTGTCCTGCGAGAATGAGTCTGGAGAGCTTGGAAATCATTGTACTTTTGTCCGGTAACCGTGTATGGCCAAACAGCGTCATACTGTTAGTTTCAAGTTGTTTGCAAGCCGCCTTCGTAATATTAGGGTTTCTGCATGGTTAATGTGTTGGATAATGCTATTTACAATGTTTGCTAGGGTGATTGTGATAAGAATACATTCTCATGAATAGTACTGAAATTACTTGAAATACGTCCACCTGGGGAGCCGTACATTGAAACTGTTTGTGAATGGCAGGTAAAAAATACTATTACTAATTATACTAATACAATTGATTTTGATGAACCATCTCCTACTTTTCGCTGTCAGCACACCTAAACCAGGCCTGTGTAGCTATAAATACGACGCTGATTGAAGAGTTTAGTTGCTACTCGGACACATTCAAAATGATTCCTAAGCATTCCAGACTGATTCTCACAGCAAAATTAAACTGAAGCTCAAATCAGGATGGTCTCGCGAGGCTAAGATTTAACAGGCTCTGCTGGTTCACATGCAGGTTTGACCAATCACCTGCCAAGTTACTCTGACTGCCCTTATCCTACCAACAATGCTGTCGTAGGTTCGTGGACTTTCTGACATAATTGAAATAGGCGTCAATGGCTAATTATTCTGACTTCATAAAACCAACATCTCAAATAAAATAAGATAAAATAAATTAAATAATGCAGAAACCCTAATGTTTGGAGGGAACCAAAGTTTACATAGTTGTGTTATCTAGAATTCGCTTTAGGGGAACACTTATAGCATTATTATTGGTTGACACCGAACCATGTCGTACAGTATCTCATTATCATAAAGTTGCCCAGACTCCAACAGTCATGGCAGTGCTTGCTGCTGAGATACACTGGCTGACATAGAAAATATAATTACTTCTGGTTGCTTTGACGCTCTCACCTCCTCTGAATGCATAGTTACAGTCGTGCTAATTGGACTACTGCTCCCAGAGGAAGAACAAAGTTTCATGTCAATACCTTATTAAGTTTAGGCTGCCTTTCACCTGTAGAGCACATTTTTTAACTAGATTTTGGTATGTACAATAACTACATGAGGTGAGATTGTAATCAATCTTCAGAAGCTTACCGGTACTAGCCCCTTCAGACCTAGTCTCACAGAGCCAGCCTTTACTTACGTAAAGTCTGGGACATAGCGCTGGCTAACTGCGTCAAGATCCGTCTACTTGACAGGAGATATATTTTGATTTACATGCACAACAACCAACTACTAGGAATTTGTTGATAAACTTAACAACACGACTCTGGCTTTTTTCAGGTATTGTTTTATTAGAATCTTTATGTATCAGACGTTCAGCACAGTTGCTTGATGTAGTGCTAATGAACAGAAGAGGCTAAGACTACTAAGACCCGAATATTTTCCAATTTGCAATTTGTTGCTTCTTTTTTTACATCATAATTCGTTATGTCCATCCATCCATCTTCTCCCGCTTATCCGGAGTCGGGTCGCAGGGATAGCAGCTCCAGCAGCTCCAGCAAGGGACCCCAAACTTCCCATTCCCGAGCCACATTAGCCAGCTCTGACTGGGGATCCCGAGACGTTCCCAGGCCAGTGTGGCGATATAATCTCTCCACCTAGTCCTGGGTCTTCCCTGAAGCCTCCTCCCAGATGGACGTGCCTGGAACACCTCCCTAGGAAGGCGCCCAGGGGGCATCCTTACCAGATGCCAGAACGACCTTTACTGGCTCCTTTCGAAGCAAAGGAGCAGTGGCTCTACTCTGAGTTCCTCACGAATAGCTGGGCTTCTCACCCTATCTCTAAGAGAGACGCCAGCCACCCTTCTGAGAAAACCCATTTCGGTCGCTTGTACCTGTGCTCTTGTTTTTTCAGTCATGACCCACCCACTTCATGACCATAGGTGAGGGTAGGAACAAAAATTGCCTGGTACATCGAGAGCTTTGCCTTCCGGCTCAGCTCTCTTTGGTGCAGTAAAGTGATTGCAATACCGCTCCCACTGCTCCGATTCTCAGGCCAATCTCCCGCTCCATAGTCCCCTCACTCGCGAACAAGACCCCGAGGTACTTGAACTCCTTCACACTCGGCTGTGAATCGATCCAGTGAGTGCTGGAGGTCACAGGCCGATGATGCCATCAGGACCACATCATCTGCAAAAAGCAGTGATGAGATCCTCAGGTCAGTGAACCGCAACCCCTCCCCACCACGACTATGCCTCGATATCCTGTCCGTGAATATCACAAACAGGATTGGTGATAAAACGCAGCCCTCGCGGAGACCAACCCCCCACCTGAAACAAGTCCGATTTACTGCTGAGAATCTGTACACAGCTCACGCTTTGGGCATACAGAGATTGGATTGCCCTTAAAAGGGACCCCCTCACCCTATACTCCTGCAGCACCTCCCACAGTATCTCCCGGGGGACCCGGTCATACGCCTTCTCCTGATTCACAAAACACATGTAGACCAGAAGGGCATACTCCCAGGCCCCCTCCAGCATGCTTGCGAGAGTAAAGAGCTGGTCTGTTGTTCCACGACCAGCACAGAATCCGCATTGTTGTTCTTCCATCTGAGGTTTGACAATTGGCCGAACCCTCCTCTCCAGCACCTTAGAGTAGACTTTACCAGGGAGGCTGAGTAGTGTAATACCCCTGTAGTTGGCACACAGTCTCTGGTCCCATTTTTTGAAGAGGGCAAACACCACCCTAGTCTGCCACTCTTTTGGCACTGTCCCCGACTTCCATGTGATGTTGAAGTTGATGTTCTCCATGGCTTCTCCTAACTTCTCCCACACCAGCTTTGTTGCTGCTATGGCAGATGCTGCAGCCCTTTGGGCCAGTCGGTACCCTGCAACCGCCTCTGGAGACCAGGACAACATATCCCGAAAGGCCTAAACCCTAAACCTGACCACCGGTGTCCAGGGGGTTACCGCCTCTTGAGGCATCTATGACCTTAAGACCACAGCTCTCTGCAATGGAAGCTTTGAACATAGCCCACTAAGGTTCTATGTCCTCAACCCCCACAGTAATGCCAGAGAAGCTCCGCCGAAGGTGTGAGTTGAAGATATCACGGACAGGGGCCTCCTCCAGACGTTCCCAGATTACCCGCACTACCCGTTTGGGCTTACAAGGTCTGTCTAGAGTCTTCTCCTACCCCTTCACCCAACTCACCACCAGATGATGATCAGTTGACAGCTCTGCCCCTCTCTTCACCGAGTGTTTAAAATCTGCGGCCTCAGGTCAGATGATACGATTACAAAATCGATCATCGACCTTCGACCTAGGGTGCTCTGGTACACGTACGTTCGAACATGGTGTTTGTTATAGACAGTCCATGGCTAGCACAGAAGTCTAACAATAAATGCCTGCTCGGGTTTAGATCAGGGAGGCCATCCAATCACTACGTAGCGGTGCTCAGCTGGGGACATGTGAGTATTACCATATCAATTTAGACTTTCCCTCACCATGTAAAATTATACCGGTTTAGACTTGTATTATCGAATGACCATGGCTGGATATACTGAAAGACTATGCTACTGTTACTACCCTTGACATTATAGCCAAAATTATTTAAAAACTACACACACACACACACACAAATATACAAAATATTATTACAAAACACATTGTATAGTCTATAAAATAACACACTAAATATTTGATTCACACACACACATTTGCAAATTACTCATTGTTAATAACTGGTGAAAACATGTGAACACATTACTTTTCAAACAGTTGAGAGAGAATAAAGTATTTCTTTATACCGGTTACTCTGAATGAAATCAATTATATTAATTTTTCCAGACAATCTTTCTCATGCACAATTGTAATAACATTTTGCACTATGTTGATAAATTATTTTAAAGAATCATACCAAAATAAAACATTTTAATATATTTTAATCACAAATTCAATAGCTGTATTGGCCTTCGGACAGTTTAATTGAATGACCTTTTGACTGCCGGTGGTGAGGTGGTGCCTTGCATGGCTGACATCACCATTGGTGTATGAATGTCCATTTACCATTAATTTAATGCTGTTTCCTTGTAGTTATGTATACAGTAACCCTGCAACAATGCTGTCTCAATATATATCTTATGTTAAGCACAAAAGTACAGGAATCATTTTTTGATCTATTGTATTGTATTGTTGTATTGTAAAAAACAAAAAGGACTATAACCTTCTCAGATTATCATAACCAGTCAATAATGAGCTCTTATACTCTTCAACTGACCCCTTAAATAGTTTTCTCTTCAGATAATTTTTATGACTAATTTCAGTCTTCTGTTTTCAGACAGACATATATGCAAATTTGCATCAATAAGTCTCATCGACATAATCTGGTATCAGAGAACTGCAGGCTGTGTAATCACTCAATTTAGAAGAAATATACTAAACCAATTGCTGCAACAACTACTGTATAAATGGATAGAATGTCTATCTTCTTTCTGAACCAAGACTCAGGTGTTCTGTTGCATTTTATTTATACATTTTAAATTGTCAAAATAATATATGTGGAAAAAAATAGCTGGCATGGGTCAATTCATCATGGAAACAATGTGCATAGGGGAAGTATCCATCTTCCTTCACCAGCAATTGTAAATGTGGCATGCCAGCCTTACAGGAGAGGCTTGATCGATCTGCTCAGGGCTGCCCGGGCACTGGGCAGCGGGCGGCTCTGGGGCATCAGTCATTGCACAAGGCGCAGAGATCTGCAGTCAGCTGGCAGACCTGCCCTCGGTCGAACCTCGTGGGATTGTGGTCCTTTTCAAGCCGTACGGTACTGTATAGAGCAAGGGGAAAAGAGCAGTGTCAGGGCTCCACCTGACGCTTGTCAGATATCATGAATGTTATGGAATCGTGCCATATCTGACAGGTGGCGCAATGCAGCTTGTAGCCACCTGCAGGGTGGTTTCTGTTCCAAAGTCCACTGAAGGAATAAAACATTTAGATTTAGAGAGAAAAGGTTGATAGTTTGTGGGGGTATGTTGCTAGAGAATATGATGCTGTAATGGATGCACATGCATGCTAAGTGTAGTGCTACAGTAAGCCTGACAGATCTATCCGGTGCCGTGGGTTTTGAGCTATGACACATTTCTCAGATTCATTATAATTCTGCTGAACCAGGTGCTCTAATATACTGATAAGGCAAAGCTCATAATCCATAAAAGCATCACTTATATGGCTCAGGAGCAGAGCCCATTGTGTTTACCACTGAGAAATCAGCTCTTGGCAAATTCAAATTCCCCCCCATTGCTCATTTGAAATGCGTTTTCATATCTAAAGCTTTTTAATGTTTACTTATGTATTTACTGTGTAGGTTTATCTTAATATTATTCACAGTGCAGGACATGGTATCACATAGCAGATGGACATCCTAACGCTTTAAAGATATTCTCAAACTCGCTGTTTGTCAGATGTAAAATGTACTCTCTACAACAATACAGGGGAAAACATGTTGAGGCAACTTTTTGTGGTGGTTGAAAAAACAAGATAAGCACAATGGTGAATTGCAAGTACCTCTGGGAACAAGTGCAGTCCTGTAAGAAGATGAGGCATTGTTGTTCTTCAGTAAAAAAAAAAGAAGAGAGTTAAGACTTACAGTGTTCAAATTCAAAACATTTTCTTTTGGTTTGAAATTTAAAATATATAAGTTTCCTTTCAATTAGGAAACTGTCATTGGCAATAAATGTGTCAGACATAAACAAATATATTATTATTATTATTATTATTATTATTATAAGTCCAGTTTGGCAGGGGTTGTGTGTGGCATCAACAGACATATATGTTTAAATAGTTTGGTAAGATGTGAGCATCTATGACAGGTGTTCGAATAAGCCTCATTGGTCCTATGGTTGACCGCAGGGTAATTTGCTAGCAAAATTCCTCAAGACCGAATACCCAGTATATTGGGTGATGAAGCATTTCAGCTCCGATCACTGATACTTTGCCCAACAGCAAATCTCGACACATGGATTTACCATCCTGTTAGAGTCCTGCTCATACATCTGAACAAATTATAGCGCTCGGTCACTGTGACAGGAAAAATAAGTTGACAAAGTGCGCTGAGATCACCCCCAAGGATGGAAAGATAAGACAGAGGATGACATTTGCCATACTATGAGACGCAGTTTCTAGTGGACAGTTACAGTGTTCCTATTGTTGTCTTATAGTATGTCTTATAGAAACATATCCCTGGGATGCATACTGTAATCATACTGTATAGCCAGAGGCCTGATCATAAGAATCTTATTATGTGATGTCCCTTTAAAGCAGAGCTATTCAATTCCAGTCCTGGAGGGCCGCTGCCCTGCATGTTTTACGCTTGATTTCCACCGGGCGTCTCTGTTCTGTCACATCTGTTCTTACTCCATCATCTGCACTGCATCCTGCCCCACCGGCAGCGTGTCAGAAGCGGAGCGTCTTGTTGTGTTTTCGCTGATTGGCAGTTGGTCGCTTTCAGAAGCATCCCAGAAGCGTCTCCATCAAAAAATAGAACTGCTGCCTATCTTTAGCGGAGCCGAGCGGAGAGCCGTTTCTGAGACGCTTCTGTGACGAGATGCTCCTGAGACGCTTCTGGGATGCTTCTAGGAAGCTTCGGTGGATCACTTGCATTAAAAAGAGCTCTGTGATGGAGATGGAACGCAACAGAGACGCGCCCAGTGGAAATTTGGGGTTAGACGTCTCCCTGCTCCAACACACCTGATTCAAATGAATGGGTCGTTAGAAGCCTGATACGTAACAACCCAATTAGAATCAGGTGTGTTGGAGCAGGAAGATATCTAAAACATGCAGGGCAGCGGGGCCCTCCAGGTCAGGAATTGAATAGCCCTGCTTTAAAGTGTATTAAATGCTGTACTTTGGGCAACTCTGTCAGATTAGTTTATGTAAATGTAATAGTCAACTTTGACAAAAAACAAACTAATGACTCTGCAAGCAACTGCAAGGAACTTTGAATACAGAAAATGAAATAATGTTGTTGCTCCTGCACATATTCAAATTCTCCTCCCCTGAGGTATTTGTGTACAATCTGTTCTCTACAAGCATAACCTTTATGAAAATTCCACCTGGCAAACATTGTGAATTATTCAATTACTAGCCTTGCAGACTGGTATGTAGAGCATTTGCAATAGACAAAATCTCTCAACAATAGATACACTGCTCGCTTATAAACTAGACTATATGTAATGTATGTTGGATACAGTTATGCAAATAGTTGCATTGTACATTTCACACACCAACTTGCTAAACTACAGTGCAACATTAAAGCAGGGATGTAATGTACACACTTTCTCTTCTACATCCTATTTATGTATGTGTTGTGTGAAACAATGTATTTAATGACACACCTTGAACCTACAGATGTTTGATATTTGTGTTATTTATTTATTTGTTCCTGTTTCCTTTATTTTTTATTATTTTTTTTTTTTTCTACAAAAAAAGATGCATATCAGAAATAAAAAAAAGTTATACAATAAATGATGCTAAAATGTGCTTGTTTACAACAGTAATTTCACTTTTTTTTTTTTTTTTTTTTTTGAAGACAAAACATAACATCAACAACTTAAACCCCTGTGCATCACAGTCTAATTTAGCTCAATTGCTGCCGGCGTATAA
>JAODUH010022432.1:0-17547 GCA_027564835.1 Typhlichthys subterraneus
TGAAGAGGCTGAGACTAGAGACGGTCTCTTATGTGACGTAGTGCTGATGAAGAGGCTGAGACTAGAGACGGTCTCATGTGACGTAGTGCTGATGAAGGGAAGAACCTAAGACTAGGAACCTTATGCCTTAGAATTAATCCAAATAATTTTGTTTGATCTGTATTATATTTCAAGCCTGCACCCATGGACACAGATGTGTTTGTGCCCTGCTATAGATTTTCCACTCAGAATCTTACTGTTAATATTAAATACTACCTTTTCATGACTTCTTGGTTGAATGATCTGTGGCATGTTGTCCTCAGCCCAGTGAATGTGGTTCAGACAAAGGTACCTTTGAAGACATAATTTCCGCCGTCGTCAAATAGCATTCCGTGACTTCTGCTACAACTGACTTTCATCAAAAGACATGTAATTTCTCCTAGCTGCCTCACTCCTGTTCATTTTAAACCATTTGACCTGTACAGCATTTATCAGACATGTTTATCTAAAGCCACTCAAGGTACAATAAGTATACACCATACATGTCGCCGGTCAAACAAGTAATAAGAAAATCACAGAATCACAACCACAGCATGGTTTCAACATGAAAAACCTTGGTGCGGAAAAATCACCACTGTGTCTAAATATTAATGTATAACTGGAACTATTTCAAGGAATGGCTAATCTAATATTTGACTGTACAGATTTCCTGCATGCACATTTGACCTTTGCAAGCCCTTTGCAAGCCTTTGTGTCAGCTAAATAGTATGTGAAAATGACCAAACAACCCCAGTAGATAGGTAGGTAGCAAATGAAAACAAGCAGTTTGCTAGCAATATTGTAATTGTAATTCAATAAATAAAAGAACACCTTCTATAAAAACGTACACAATATCACAGCCTCTTATTTGTTTTCATTATAACACTAGAACTTTACAAAGGACAGTGTTTGGGTCTTCGCTCGTTGCAACCCAAGGCTGCTTCAGTGACACGTCAATCATGTAGAATACGTCAGTCAGTCAGATGATCCCCACGTATTTGTCAGCTCCCCATTCATATTCACAGCCTTGACGGCTGCAGTGAATTATTGGAAGTATGTAGTTAGTTTGAGGCAATGGCTAACCTGAACAGTTAAATCAAAACTAGGTTTCAACAATTGTTTTCTGGCAGTGTTTCATTATAATCCATATTTCAAAAGGATTTACTCAGTTTGCATATAGGCTGGAACATTTTCATCATTTTCTATCAAGATTAAAATGTGATAGCATGTCAGCATTATGGATAAGTGGGGGGGTGCTGTAAGCATTGTCACTCACAAGACTCTATAATGTATTCACGATGTTAGTGCTTTATTTACTCATGTCAGTCTTTCTGTTTCTTTACAGTAGCCTTTTAGCAATCATATTTACACATCATGCAAACAGCCAGACAGTGTTTCGTTTAATTCCTATTAAACATCCGATTGTGTCATTGAGTTACAGTATGTAGTTGGTCGTTGTGCATGTCAATCAATCAATGTGCGTCTGTATATGTGCATTTGTGTGCATGTGTGTGTGTGTATTAGAGATTGTGAATCATAATAACACTTTAACGCACAACTTATACACAAATACATATATAAAATAACATTAAAATAACATACAAAAATGCCATCTTAACATGTTTTCTTCAACTATGGCTGTGATCTCTTGTTTTCTTGTTTTGACAGACTCCGGTCAACAAACCCAACACGGGAGTCGGAGGGAATGGGAGTGCATTTTTTGGGATTGTGATGAGACGGGATTGTTTTTCTGTGGGAGTGGGAACGGAGCAATTTGAAAATCCACTCCCGTGTCACCCTCTATTGTGTGTGTGTGTGTGTGTGTGTGTGTGTGTGTGTGTGTGTGTGCACGCGCCTGTGGGTGTGGGTGTGTGTATGTGCCTGTGTCTGTGTGCATGTGTGTGTTTATACGCGTGTGTGCGTCTGTATGTGTGTGCATGCGTGTGTGTGTGTGTGTGTGTGTGAGTGCAAGCGTGTGAGTGCAAGCGTGTGTGTGCAAGCGTGTGTGTGTGTGCATGTGTGTGTGTGTGTGTGTTTGCGGAAGATATTGTATCTTCACTGCAGGAATCTGCTTCTTGACCACCTGTGGTGATGTCAGCTGTCACTCAAGGTTGACACACACACACACACACACACACACACACACACTGTATTTTACCCAGATATATGCATGTGGACACCAGGTTGAATGTTAGAGGACGTTCAGTTGGTTTCTAAGCAGTATGTTACCACTAGATGATGTTCCTCCCATAAGTGCATAAGGTTTTATTTTACACTTTCAGAATTGGTCTCCAAACATTGATTCCATGCACTTTTCAAAATGTAAAACTATTTTTGGGGTTACTAATGTAATACTTTTAGAATTTGCATACCAGTTAATAAAGGCATTATGTTTTCATACTGTTCTGCACCGCTGACAAAAGAATTACAAATTCTAGATTTGTCTTTTTTCAAATCTCTATGCCAACCAAAAAAAAAATCTCTATATTATTTTAAAATCCCTCCTTTTTCTGGTTTGTAACTTTCTCAATGAAATATTGACCCTGCCAATGTTTCCAATTATGCATTCGTTTCTCTAAAAAGCTAAACGGGAACATTTCTCCCTAAGGACGAGCGACGGCAGCTCCTTAGAGGACTTGTTGCCTAGCCTGCAGGCAACAAGTCCTCTCCACACAGCAACCATTGTCAACCACTGTTTCTTTCAAGCCTGCCTTCTTTCCAAGTGTCAGACTGAATCACCTCGCCAAGTGAAAGCTCTGCTCAACTGGCTGCAAGGGGCCACAGTGTTTCATGTGTGCGTGTGTGTTTCATGTGTGTGTGAGCATGTGGATGCAACATAAAGTCCTGGTATGGAACACAGAGATGCTGTCTAATAGAGTTTGTAAGCTAGGAAAGCAGCACGCACGCTTGAGCATACATAACATGACAGTACCATACATCACAATACAATGCATCACAACAATACATCACAACAATACATCACAATACAATACATCACAACAATACATCACAACAATACATCATAACAATACATCACAATACATCACAACAATACATCATAACAATACATCACAATACAATAAATTATAACAATACATCACAACAATACATCACAATACAATAAATTATAACAATAAATGATAACAATACATCACAACAATACATCACAATACAATGAATGATAACAATACATCACAACAATACATCATCACAATACATCACAACAATACATCACAACAATACATCACAATACAATACATCACAACAATACATCACAATACATCACAATACATCACAACAATACATCACAACAATACATCACAATACATCACAACAATACATCACAACAATACATCACAATACAATACATCATAACAATACATCACAACAATACATCACAATACAATACAATAAATTATAACAATTCAAAATAGCATAACAATGTAATACAGGGATATATTCACTGTGGTGCATTACATCACTGTGTGTGTGTGTGTGCATGCGTGTGCATGTGTGCTCATGCATGAATAATGCAGGCACGAGGCCTCATTGACATTTCATTAATTGATAGTGTCCGCCTGCTACCCTGCCCACCGCCTTGTCTGTGCAGATTAATGGAACAGTGAAGCAATTTGTGCACGCACACACACACGTACACACACGTACACAAGCACATGCACACACATGCATACACACACACACACACACGTACACAAACACATGCACACACATGCATACACACACACACTCACACACACACACCCACACACACACACCCACACCCACACAGACACACACACACGTACACAAACACACGCACACACACCCACACCCACACAGACACACACACACACACATCCACACACACACCCACACCCACACAGACACACCCACACACACCCACACACACCCACACCCACACACACACACACACACACACCCACGCAGACACACGCACACACACACATCCACACAGACATACCCACACCCACACACGCACACGCACACGCACACACACACACACACACACACACACACACAAACTAACATGAACAAACATGCACTCACACAAACATACAAATGCATAAAAACAAACACACAACAACAGGAGGTAAACAAAGAAGATAACTACAGTAAGTGTATGAATGCCTAAAGGCTTAAATGATGTACAGTATTACAGTACAATCTGATGCGTGCATGTGCAATGCTATGGGCTACCACTAGGGGTAGTTGTTAGCTGAACAACTGTACACACATTATTTAGGAATACTACTGTAATGCAACCAATGAGGACAGAGTCCTGCGATGTCTGTGTGCAAATGTTTAATACTTTTGTAATTGAGAACTTCACCAGATACCTCAAGTGAACCCATAACTGAAATAAGGTACGCTGACATACAACAGCTCATAGCTTCAAGAGACCTGCCCAAAACAGGACATTTCTTGGTGGAGAGTATCGTCCTGTTCTTTTATGTGTTTCCAGCTTGAACCAAAGACTCTTAGTACGTTCACGACCAAGACACCTCTCTCTCTCGCCACTACAGCAAGGAACAGGCCAGCATATCATGATGAAACCTGCTGATGGGGTTTGTCTTACTGTCATAACTTCACCCTCCAGACGCTGTTTAAGTTCTAGCAGCGCGACGTCTCTCTGGGTCTGTCAAACAAGCTGTGTGCGTCTGTATTTTGTCTGAGGTTATGGAGTGGGTGCCCTTTGCACCAATATATCATTGACTTACTCCTACAAATCCCACCGGGGTTTTTACTGGCTTATGTCACAGCCCCTGTCTCTCTCTCTTGCCTGCAGTGTTCTGTGTAACCTGTTGCCAAGTAACCAATGGAGAGGCTGTGTTAGTGTTGAGGTCTTTCGGTGAGCATGAAGGTAAAAGATTGCGACCCTCTCGACTCTTGACAAGCTACACACCTAGATTCAGCTGCCCTGAGTTCTTAGACTGGTTTGCCTTTTTCAGACTTCTTGACGGATGAACCTGGTAGTTTTCCTTATACTCCATTGTTCCACAGTTTATGAGAAACAACAGTGTGTGGAGGCCCAGAGCTGTGCCTCGTGCTTTTGATGCAATGGTACCTATATTGTGGAACTCCTTCTCAGTCATTCTGAGGTCTGTGGACTTTGTGAATACCTTTCAAAAGCAGCTAAAGACTCATTGGTTTAAGCAGGCATTTGGGGAAAATGTGATATTAATGTGAAGCACTTGTGACAGTTGTCTGAGAAAAACACATGGTTTTATCTTCTTCTTCTTGTTTATTAAAGTTAGATGTAATGTTTAGCTAGCCCTGCATGTGTGTAGTGGTGGATAACCGATCGTTGCGCCAGGCGCATGGTTCAAAAGCGTTGTACTTACAGGACTGCCTAACTGAGTGACCAAGCTTGATAAATAGCGCATGCGTAGAATATGCGTGCCATCCCACACAGTACGTAGCGATAACACACCAATAGCGTGAAACTCCAGAGAAGAAGACAGTAACATTTCAGCTAGCTGATTGGTTGAGTAGCGGCAATACTGGAGGCTGCATTTTCAGGTTTCTGGATTGACAGGCTCCAATCCACAGACTAAAACTGCATTTAGTGTTATTGTTCTGTGCCTATGAATGAAGATGGACTGCAAGCTGTATTAGTAATATGAATCAGTTTATGGATACGTTTTTGTTGGTCATTTGCCTTTAAAGCATTCCTGGACAGCTATCGTACTCTATTGTTTTTACATCACAAAATCTACAGTTGAATTATTGGTCATTGGCCTTTAATTAAGCACTCCTGGAACCTGAAGCAACCTGCCATCAGCTGTTGTTATCCTGCAATACGTTAGACCGGTACGCCCCCTTTTGTGGGATATGAAATGACATTCGTCATAGACAGACTTAAATAGCAGTAGAAAACAAATCCAGTACTATTATATTAGTTTATAAATGACATGTATGTCTTCCTGCCATATAACATATGTTATTAATGCATAAAGGCATCAAATCCATCGCAAATATAGATTTACACACACACACACACACACAAACACACACACAAACGCACACACAGGTGTGTACACACAGACACACACACACACACACACACACAGTGAATCTAAATGATGTGTATTGCCATTTAGTTTTACCACTTTGCCCCAAAATTCACAACCTTGGTGCCATTTTTCACAACTCTAACACGTTTTCCAATTGCTTGGATACAATACACATAAACCTAATATCATTTGTTTATTGAATTCAGATCACACATTCAATTTATCTCCACACTGGCCTGGGAACGTCTCGGGATCCCCCAGTCAGAGCTTGCTAATGTGGCTCGGGAAAGGGAGGTTTGGGGTCTTGAGATTTGGCAGTCACACACTGTATAAGCAGACCCTTGATTATTGCTTTGACATGATGTAGTAAGTATATACAGTATGAGTGGTCTCCACCTACTACACATAGTGAGTGATACTGTAACATGGAGCTGCAGGTGATCCAGGTCAGAACAGAGGTCAAGCAGTAGGAGGAGGAAGATGAAGATGATGTTGCGGTCAAAGGAATAGCAGGTGACAAGCCCCCCTTCTGAGAGGTGGTTGTGGGGCCTCGTCATATAAGGGCTTAGATCATGAAAAACAAATACCACGATGCTGCAGTATTGGCTAATGAAAACAACTATTGTAATGTGGCAGTAGCTACATCAATTACAAGACAGTTGATTCAAATATAGTACAGTAATCAATACTTTGTTGTGCTTTTTACAGTAAGCCAGGTGATGCTTTACTGCTGTAGTTTCTTTTTTTTTTTTTTTTATGTAATTATTTTTGGAAAAAAAACAACAAAATGAAACAAAATGTATTGCTTTTCATAAAAAATATTTCTAATTGTATTCAATGATTCCTATATCTGTTTGTAGTATTTGCGCTACTGGTCGTTTTACAGTGGTGAATGTATGTGTTGTTCTATAATGAAGCCTGTATCACACATTATGTACTACAATATTTAATGATTGTACATTGATCATTGTGTAGCTGTAACAGCTCTTGATGCTGGTCAGCATCGAGCTACAATGGCGCTTGTCGTCACAACGATGCTGATGTGAGAGGGCAGCCGTGAGGCAGTGGCTTGGTAGGTGATCGAGAAGTCGCTGTTTCGAAGCCCGCCAACTCCTTGCCAAGTGTTGAGGTGTGCAAGACACTCTACACTGCCCCCGATGGTCAAGCGGTGCCATGCATGGCTGATGCCACAATCGGTGTATGAATGTGTGTGAACGGATGAATGTGAGACAGTACCTAGCCTAAATGTTAACACACACCGTTACAGTTGAACGGTAATCTCTGACCTCATCACTGTCAACATCACAGCAGTGCTGAAAACAGGCAAAAGCTGCAAACAACTTAAACTTAAATAGCATTTCCTTCAAACTGAATGCCATGTATGGAAACACTCAGCAGAAGGTATCCTTCTGGTATGAATTAGGATGGTCATTAGTTGGTGTTCTAAGTCAGAGGGTCATTTTGCAAAAGCCTTTTTTTCAAGACCAAATGTGTATTATAGTAAGTGTGTGAGTGTAAGTGAATTGTATAGCTTCCAGGGGTTTATATTAAGAAGACCAATATAAATCATAGGATTAAGACGTCCACTAGACAACCTTGAATATGTGCACTTCTGTAAATATACAGAGTGTGGAGCACTTGTTTAAAAACAGAGAGGAGAAATGAATTAGGGAGGTACAATCTCTCCACGATTTTACTAAGTCTTGTTGCATTCTTGGGATTTACGCCCTTGGTTTAAATCACTGGAATTCTGTTCTTGAAACGACAAATGAAGTGTTTTGTATGGACGCAGTACGGTGAGGTGCTTTCAGGTTTGCAGTAATGAATGTTTTTCAATGCTTTCACCCCATCTGCCACAAGCATAGATTCCGAGCACTTTGTGAAAATGACCTCACAACCTGAGGAAATAGGTATAGTGCCGTTATATAAAGCCATAACGTTAACAAATGTCCTTTTGTTTCCCTTTATCAACAGAATCATCAAACCATTAAATTGGATTTGAGACGTGTCCAAGGCATCTGCTGTTGCTTAGGAATCATGTTCCAATCATCAGGTATTCCCCCCCCCCCCCCACACCCCCACACACAGACACACACAGACACACACTATCTCATCCTGCTCAGACTAGGCTAAGCATTGACATGCCAGTTACAGTGCATGTATGAAAACGTTACTAATTGATTCTCTGACGAGAAGCGTTGTATTTTATTAGAACCAAAACGTGACAGCTTGACTGCATTTAGAGGCTATATTTCTTGTGTATTCACAGGCGTGCTGACATAAACATTCAATAACCTTTGTTCAACTTGCCGCTGAAGTTCACACACACCACGCAGCACTGGAAATACCGTGGGATCGTATACCCAACAGCGGCTGGCGCTGACGTGAGCCCCTCAGCTAGAATGCCAATGATGTCCACTGCAGCACAGCGTAGCTACGTGCCTCCGCACCATGCTCGCGCAGTTAGCAGGTGATAATATTAGAGAAGAGGTGAAGCAAACGGCACCAAAACGTGTCTCCCCCGGTAACAAAGACGCCGTGGAGACGTGGAGCAGCCCCTCTCTCTGCCTCACCCAGCCTCTAGCGAGGCAGCCTCTCTGCAGTCTCTCTCTCTGCCGGCAGAGAGATGGGGTGGGTGAGGCAGCCTCTCTCTGCCTCTGCATGGGCTCCTCACAGCTGCCCCAGGAAGATAAGTGTGGCGCGCTGCACCCTGACACAAACACACGAGCTGGCTTTAATTAGAAGCAGAGGTGTAAGGAATGTGTCTGAAGGCTGAGAGCTGTTTTCTCTCTTTTATTTTACTTTCTTCGATGTTGTGTGTCATTTAAAATGCCATATTTTAATGAGCATGGCAATTAATGCCTTTCATGTTGCCCCCCCCACCCCCCTTCCGCCCCACAGCACAGCACATCTTCTCTACCCCTCATCCCCAAAGCGACGCCACGCCCATGCATGGAGCAGAGGAGGAAGCGTATGGTTCCGGGGCCGATATTGAGAACAGCTCCGTGTTTGCTAATATTCCTCTTAATATATAGATTCATATTTATATTCATGAATCCTCAGCTGGACCTGAATAAGAGCCGCCAACGTCCCTTGGTAGAAATAGACCACACTTGAAAAATATGATTTATTTACCATATTATTGTTATCATGAAGTCAGATCAGCTGGTATAGAGACAGATTTAGAGAAATTTCATCTTGGGCTGTTTCCATAGTTTTTCCCCTCCTTTCTGGCCCACCCAGTGTAATAAATAGCTGTATAATAAATCAAGCGCTCCCATTGTTGTGCGCCACTCAATATGTATGTGGGGCGACGGGCTGCGTTAGGGCCCACACTCAGATCATATATCTGCTGTCGCCATGGCAGAATAAATCATAGCTATTACCGCACCTGGCCACACAAGGCCACCGTCTCTCTCTCTCTCTCTCTCTCTCTGTCTCTCTCTGTATCTCTGTCTCTCTCTGTCTCTCTCTCTCTCTCTCTGTCTCTCTCTCTCTCTCTCTCTGGATAAGGCTTTCCTCCCAGGCCTTCGTCTGGTTGGGAAGGGCTCCCCTCTGGGTTGTTGGGCATGTGTTGACTCTGTCAGTATGCACAGCAGGCATATTTATCAGATTACTATATTTATGTGTGCTTTATTTTACTAGTCTCATTGAAAAGAGACCTGTTGATGATCATTCTCACCTGTGTTGAATTGTGAAGTTTCTAAAATCGTCAACTCGTCGGAGGTGTATAGCAAGCGATACATTATGCCTCTTTTCCTAAGAATTACATCTCTCTTTATTGAGGATATCCAGCTCCAACTTCCACTAAACCCACATACAGTAAGCAGAGCTTCTTAGATGGTCATCTAATCAAATGCTATTTCAATGCCGTAGCAAGCTAAATGTAAGCTAATAAACTTTTTGTCAAATTCACCAAATATCTTATCAAGTGAATTTCACTGGCAGCTCTAGTTCTGCTTGTTAAGCATTAGTCAGCTCATAACTAACCCTAGGAGAAACAAAGAGTAAAACACAACAGGAGATATAGCAAGTGAAGTATTATGAAGACAGCATGAAAAGCAAGTAGGCTGTGTTTACATTTACAGATACAGGAGTAGTTACTGGAGAGGAACAGTGTTCTGTCAACAATTGGTCAGTAATGCATTTAGCTGTATTTTGCACTTGGTGGGTTTGTGTCTGGGCTAAGCCCCCTGATCTCTCCGCTCACAACAACAAAGCCATAGTATTACGCTTTGCTTCACAATGCATGTGTGGGGCGGTATTGTGGAGGGATTTTGAAGTTAGCAAGCGTTCTCGAGAACCGGGACCCCTCGGGTGGACCCCTCTGGGTCACATACCATCCATCCATCAAACAATACCGCACTATAAGCACATTGATTAGCAGCATAAGAAGAAATGCCAATCACCAATAATGACATTTCTTGTGCTCTAACTCCAATAGTATTTGACTGCATTGCTTCTGTGTTGTTACCATCATTATATAGAATGATGGAGAACAGTGGAGCAACGATGGACTTTTAAAACACTAAAACATGATTTGTAATTCCATGGAAGTCTAGCTTGTATATTTGGGAAGTTAATACCACAACCTGACAGCGTATCACAAATGCTAGTGTGACTTATTAAAAATAATAACATTGTAAATGGAAGAGATATTTAATTGCACGATTATTCAAGGGAAAAAACAAAATTATTTTTGAAGAGCAAAGTATGAAAATGGAGATGGGCAGACACCCAGCTCACTCCATCACATGCACGCACACAAACACACACACACACACCTGAGTGATAACAGGTAACAGTAAACAAGTATTCAGCTGTGGAAAATAGCCTCCGTATCAGCAGAAGATCGTCAGCTAAGCCCAGTTAATGGGAAGGACAGATGGACCAACTAGATAGTTTAACAGCAATGACGATCCTGATCTCTGTGCGTATTCGGGTGTTAGTATGTACTGTGTGTGTGGAGGGAAAGTAGATGTTTACGTGGAAACGTCCATCTCCCAGGAATAAATAATATGGATTGTGTGGAGTGTGTTGGTGCCTGTGTGTATGTGAGTGCATCCATACCGTGCACACAGTATGGGCACGGGGGTTCCACAAGAGCACAATCTTTCCTGGCAGAATCTAAAATAAAGCGACTTCTCTTTAAACACACGGTGACATTGATGGCAGCACACAATAATAGCCATTTCGAAGTGGGCTAGGGGATCCTTGAAGTGTCTGTCCACTGTAACGCTTGTGAAACGGTAAAAGGACCAATATTGTCAGAGTTGTGTTTTCCATGTAAGGGAACAGGCTACTGCAATACAGTGTGTATAGGCCTATACATACAATATACTGTGCTATAATGTGCTGCCTATATTGCTGCATACAAAGTGAACTGCACTAAGTAAGGAAATGTGTGATCAGCTTGGGCGTGCTGTTGGTGCCAGAGAGACCAACACAACCACGTTGGGTGACTTGAGACAAATGCTGGTTGAAGAATGGGATGCCATCCCACAGCAGTGTGTCACCATAGTGACCAGCATCAGGAGGCTGGCTGTTGTGGCTGTGTGTGGTTCTTGTTGATGCTCCTGTTTGATGAATGAATACATTGTATAAGTAAGTATATCTAGTTTCTTCAGACTTCAATCATCCAATCCACCAAACAAGAGTCAACAGCAATGGAAAGCTGTTTGGTGTTATCAGAGAAGATTCTTGAGCTCAACTCTCACACTCCGCTCTGCTGCTCATCTAACTGTCACTAATGCATGTTCCTTACAAATATGGCACCGTTTAAATGGGAAATAATCTGGCTTTCTAATGGTGTGAGATTTATTGCCAAGATGCATTGTTACAACAAAGAAAGAATCTACCAAACACAAATGTCCTTACATTTTTTGATATGTTTACATAGAACTGCCTTTGACAGCTCTGCGTCTATGACATGCTTCACTTCACATATCACTGAAACTGACCATTCAAACCTGTGAGAGAACCGCTTGAAAATCAGCAAGCAGGTGGGGTCGAATTATTTGAAGATGGACCAATCACCTGCTAACAATTTGATGCACAGCTGTGTACACCAGCATGGAGCGTTTAGAGAGTGATAACATGTAGTATACTCTTTTTGATCTTACAGTTAATGCCACCTTAGATCAGGAGCCATATTATACACGTGTTCACTCCTAAAAAACCAAGATGGGTTGAAGAGTTACAGATGTGGTTTACTTGTTATCTCTCTCTCTCTCTCTCTCTCTCTCTCTCTCTCTCTCTCTCTCTCTCTCTCTCTCTCTCTGGTGACATTCTACAGGCTCCTCTGACATGTAAATAAAGCTCTGCTTATTAATGGCTTCTCCTGGATCTCTCCACCTTCCAGCCACCAGCTACAGTCAGGTGCCATAAAAGGAAAAAGAATGTTCAGTCACTTTCAGATTGCATAACATCTATCACAGATAGATTCCTATCACAGAAAGGAATGAATAAGTATGTATCCTCTTCTACAGTTAGACGGCGTGGCATCATTTGACCCCTCAGATGTTAGAGCATCAATTGACCCCTCAGATGTTAGAGCAAGCCTTTTGAATAAAGACAAGCACCGCCACAAGAGAGAAGGCATTGGTTTATTTTAAGGCCTCTCTTTCCGGAGGGAAGGCAACGAGCGTTTTCACCTATCACTCTCCTTTGCATGGTGTCTGCGTGTGTGTGTGTGTTTGTGCGTGCATGTGTGTGATTGTGCTTGCATGTGCATGTGCGTGGTCGTGTGTGTGTGTGTGTGTGTGTGTGGGTAATTCTGAGCGACCCTGAGTACACATTGCCCACACATCGTCCTTGGTTGATAAAGCTCTGATCAGCTGTTTAGGGCTTCACCCTAAACAGCTGATCAGAGCCAACGGACGGAGAGGGAGGTGGAGTAGATCGCAGATAGAAGTGGGCAGATAATGGGAGCGGAAGATAAAGTATAAGCAATGGAAGGAAGGGTTAAGGAGTCAGCAAACACCGGGTAATAGCACACTTCAGGGAGAGCACATCTTCATCTGCAGCCACGACGCCATTTTAGATGACTTTAAATTTGAGGGCGCATTCTTAAAGCAGTAGCGTGCAGGATTATGGCGTTTTGTTAACACTGAACACCATTATGGAATGTGTTTATCATACAGCAGTGTGTTAGCCAGCTGTAGAGCAGTGGGCCTGGTTTATTGACCATATTATCCCATGAGTCACGACGGAGGGCATTCTCTACTAGTCAAATGATTCTTATAGAAAGTCCCGCCTTCAATCCCATTTTCATTACAGAAGCACATGTAGCTCTCCTGGAAACATGTAACCAGTAACCACAGAAACCAGTTACCAGTAACCACAGTAACCAGTGGAAAGAAGGCTGTTCGTCCTGTTGGGAATATGATTATCATGTTGACCATAATGAGGCATTAAGATAAACAATGAGTTCTGGGGTATGGTTGGTTGGTTAGATCTGCTTGAGTAGGGGGATGTTATACTGTTATATATACTATCGTTCTCTGTGCACAAATCTTCATTAGACGTTTAGAGAGAATGTGATGAGAGTCACTGAGAAGCTGGAGACAGAGGTTCGTAGGGGAAGATAGCAAATGCAAGTAAATAATTATAATTATTGACTAAAAAAAAGAGGCAATTTTAATGAGCAAGACAAAAAACAGCCCATTCAATCATTAGAATTGACCCTGTCTCACATTGCAAAGTATATACGGAGAGACATAATTAATGCACAATTATAGAGAGAAGCACAATTCTTTTCTCCTGACACAACCAAAGCCAAGAAAACAGAGGGGAAACAATGAGAAGAAATCGTTTAGTGGATTAGTGTTTGTTTATAGCTAATCTCCACTCCATTTGCCTGCTATTCTATTGTCTGGCCCCTAGCGACCGTCTCAGATTCCACGGGCTTAGACGTGTGTTTGGATGTTCTTGTTGCATGGATGTATTCATATTGTTAGATAGATGATGGATCTGATGACAAAGGCAGTGACTGATCTGACTTTCTGTGCTGATGTCAAAACAATTTGGTACAGTGTCCTTGTAATAATGATACTGTAACTATAGGACTGTCAAAGTTAAGGCATTAATGCATTAATTAAATGCTTTCATGTGGAAAGGCAATTAAAAAACACAATATGGGCCACTTCATATATGGTGTTTCTGTTTACTTGTGTAGTTTGTTAACTTGCAGTGATGTAATCTACTGTACCAGAACATTATTCTGACTAATCATTTACATTTATTTCCCTGTCAATAAATCTCCATTTTACAGGTACATAGAACACACGTATGTACTTTTCTTTCTGTTTGTGCTGACCGCATGCAATATGTATTTTCTACGCAGACATCAACATAGAGTCACATCTAGAGAGGAGGAACATAAACTAGGAATGAGTCAAGACAAGCTGGCGCATTAAACAGTGAGTTGTGTGGTGTGTAGAAAGTGAACCTGCCTCTGTAACACACCATCGTTTAAAGGCTCAAACCAAACATAAACTATTCCCTTGTCACAGGATGCCAGATATGAGCGATAGCCCACTTATGACCTCACTAGCATAACGCTAGCCCCACTGTCTGTCTTCAATTTTCACCTCGCTTCCAGTGAGCGTGGACCCCGATCCTAACGTGGCCCAGATGGAGATGTGGGGCCACAGCCTGAGAGGTGAATGTTATCAGATCGGGCCATTTTGTACATTCACGTTACATGTCAAACTCTATTGGCTGTTAAGACCCGGGCCTGTACCACTGTCTAGCATTGCACTGACATGATCTGCTTTTACTCCACGATTGCGATCTTAAGCTGATTTTGGCGGTTTGAGTTTAGGCCGTCACTTCTGAAGTTAGTGCCCCACAGAATGCAGCCACGCAGAAGTTGACAGGGTGGTTTCCATCATACAAACGTTGACCTGGAATGGATATGTGGGTCAAGTTTGTTATAAAGATTCACTCCTGTGTCCTAAACAGGCTCTAAACCATCTGAAGTATCTAAAACTCTGTCCTCTTTCCTGCTTTTAGGTCCGCTTAGGGTCTTCAGCAGCTGTAGACAATCCTGTGTAGGGTTATAGGTTGAATGTGGAATAAAAACTATGTAACAATAACACTTTTTAAAGCTATATCTACATATCAAATTGTATATTAATTGATGTATCTACATTTTAAGTTGCTTTTAGATGTGTTTTAAGTAAAACGTTTGAAGGTCTGTCATTTTCATACATGTTATGGTGTGGGCAGCCATGTTGCTATGACAGCAAGTCAGAACTTGGTGTAAGGCAGTAACCTTGCCCAAGATTCTGACATGGAATTCCGGGATGTGTTCCGAGGTTCGAGATATGCTCGAAGCAGCATTAAACGGGCAAAGGTTGTGTGCTCACTAACACAAATTGAAACACATTTGTGAATGCAATTTGAGAGAAATATACAATTCTTAGATATTTTAATTTAACTTGTAAGAAATGGGAGAAATGTGTTATATTGTTTTGGTCCTTGTATATTAGGAAGCAAATATCAAATATGCTTTATTTCTGCATCCAATAAAAATTAATTATCTGTTGGTGAATCAACACCTGATTTATGTAAAATTACCTCAATATTGTTTGTTATGCTGTTTATTTAAACCTATACTACCTATACAGAAAAATGGGTGTTAATTTATATGAAAAGTTTTGCGCTTGTAGCTATTGCTGAGAGGAAGGGTTTCTTTTCATTTCTACCTTTAAAGCCCTTAAAAAAGTTAGTCAAATAATTTGTCTGTCGCTGCACTGCTGTGCTGGAGGGCCTCCTGAGGTTATTCTTCTGATTGGAAAATACGTTTGAAACAAGGATAAAAGAAGCTAAGGTACAAAAGTACCTGCTTGTCATTGGTTTGAGAAATTATTTACCTCTTTAAAATCATTACTTCTGCACATTTATCCATTGCACTTTATGTTATTTGCAAAATTAACTCAATATAATTTTCTCTCTGTAAGGAAAAAGTTCCACTACTGTGTATTTTATGAAGAAAAACAGCACGAGACATGATTTGCAATTGTCATACCTTTCTGTTATGGTAGAAGAGAATAATACATCAACAACTAGGCCAAATGAGATTTAACGAACTTCTTCTAAAATCCCACGCCTATTTCTGATATGTGCTTGTGTAACTTTCATGGCAAGCCATTAATTTAATTGTACCCTCACCAGATGATATCAAATTGAAAGCAACTGTCATTTTCTGTAAAGAGAATGGAACATTTAATTAAAACCTTTTTTGAGCTGCTTGAATACTACTGCCTCTTAATGTCATTTTTTACATGCCCTTCTAAATGATTGGACAAATAAACAATGTATGAACAATATTAAGTGAGAGTATTTATCTTATAAAATATACTTTATTGTTATCTCTTCATTTCATTTGCATGCTATACACTGTAAAAAAAAAGTCTTTTCACAGGTTTTCCCAATTAATGCTAGTATTCTTTTTCTGTATTTCAAAATAATAGGATATCATCTTCAAATTACAAGAATATACTGTTTATTTAAATGTGTCATGTGATTTAACAAAATAATTCGATATATATTGAAAACATTAAATATCTGTTTTTTACCTTCTTTTAAATTACAAATTAATAACAAACCTATCTGTAAAAAAAAGATGTATGTCCCTTTTAAACTGTTGACTCAGCAGCCAGGAGAAGTAGGAATTCACAAGTCACACATCCAATTATTTCACTGCAGCGCACATGTCCATCTCAGCAAGACTACCTGCTATAACATATTATGTTTTGTCTTTGTCTGTGGTGTCATTTTGAATATGGGCTCCTGATCCTGAGTGTAGTTTTATACAAATGGCTTTTTATGTGTAAAGCTGTTTAAATCAACAGGGGTTGTCTGTCAAGTTTTATATGTGAATGGTGTCACATTTATGTTTTAGTGTAATAACAGTTATTATTAATACTAAAACATTTATGAAAGTAATTAGTCTGTTTTTGCAGGGTTTTGACTGTATACTTACAAGGAATTATAAGGATTTTATTGTAAAAATATAGAAAAATGTGTTAATGGATCAGAATTACCTTTTTTATTTTTATTTTTTTTACAGTTTTCTATCTTTTTATTATTGATTTATCCAGTTTTATAAAAGTTTTCTATATATATTTTTTTGTTTACAGTACATTTTTAAGGGCAATTTTCTGGCACTGATGCTGCCAGAAAATATCTGTGTTTTATTTAGATTTTGTTTTTACAGCGTAATCTAGGGAATATTGATACCTGAAGATGTGCATGGTATTATTCTCTTGGTTGTGTTATCACCAGCACAAAATGATTGAGATTAGCTTTTGATATCCATTGATGAGTTGTCTTGACACATTATCATATCCATTGGTTTTATTAATATGTTGTTAGATTCTATTGTTTGTAGATGAAACCATTACTAATACATCCCAAAGCCATACAATAGATATTATGAAGCTATGGAACATAAAATAGATATTATTAAGCTATGAAACATACACTA